>JAKWIX010000133.1:0-108571 GCA_027704785.1 Solanum chmielewskii | reverse complement strand
CGTAAGATACAATTAAGATCAAATAGAGTAGGATCATTAAGCCTAGGAAATATGTGATTAGATATTTGGGAGAATCACAGTCATAATATTCACCCCATAAATTATTTAACTCGATAAATATTGCAAGATTAAAGAAGGTCGATGAGCAACATGAGTACTTGATATATAAAAACACTAATAGAAGGTGCTCCCCTTGTGATTAATAGAACTCTCAACCCTTTGAAGATATATCAGTTATAAGAAGTTCATAACTCTTTTAACAAAACACTTCTGAGTTTTATTATACCTCTATAATCATAAGTCTCAACGAGTCCAACACCTGATCATTGATACTCACTATAATGCATGTGTGATCACGTACACTCACATGTATATTGGATTGAACAAGCGTCATAATCAAAGAATTATCAGAGTTGAGACACTTTGTTCGCCAAAGAAGTCGCACCATGAAAAGGACTCTGTAACAAGATGAATATGTTTGCTCGAAAATCATATCCATTTCTCAAGTATCAACTTGAGACATTTGAAAAATACTATATGAACATATGATAACTCTTAAAAAAAGGAGTTACTTTTCACATACTCTGAATTAGCAGCGAAAATTTCATAGTACAATAATTTTTGCAACAAACAACTTACTAGTAAAAAAGGAAAACATTTCAACATCAAACACAAGACACACAATTCTTATTCCTAGAACAAAAGAGAACTCTTTTAAGAGTTTCCAAAAAATGGTTTTCCCATCACCTATAGGGACTTGGGAAAACTAAACACGAGTATCCGAAGCAAAAAATTTATTAAATTCATTGATGTGTTGCCTATTTGGCTTGATTGTTTCCTTAACACACTCCTCTGACATAGCAACTGTCCCAAACCATAGTGTATTGTCATATACTATAATACCTCCCGCTTTCACCAATTCTAACATTCTCTCATGGTACTTTTGATAGCTAACTCTGTCTACGTCGATGAAAGCAAAATCGAAAATTCCTCTATTGTCATTCTGCAATAGAATAAGTAGTTTCATTTTATCAAGTAATTGGATGCAAAAGATTTTAAAGTAACTTTACTTTTACTTACCTCATTCAAGAGTTCATCAAGGACTGAATAAAATTAAGTTTATGCTCAATGTTAGCCTTTTTAATAATTGGCAATTCCATCTCGTATGCATCTCGATCAAGGTCTATAGCTATAATCTGCATAATATTTGCACACATAGATCAATGATGTTCTACACATGAATTTGAGAATATATTATTCATTAAAACAATTTTAGTTGTATAAAACTGTGATACACTAGTTTTGCCCTCATCAGGAATTGTAAGGGCAGTAAGCACTAAGGAATATCCAGTGAACACTCCAATTTCAATCATCTTTTTGGGATTTGTTATTTTCGACAACAATGCAATTAGTTGACCAGCTTCTGGTGCAATTGCCATCAAACACCTGTAAATGTATAATTAATTCTAAGCTGATTGAGTTTTTAAAACACATTATTGTCGGTTTGTATATATTTTCATTATTAAAACAAAAATATTAAGTGCATAAGTTAAAGGGTATAAATTGTGATGGACTATTGATTTTTTTAAATTATATGATCATTAGTTTCTTGTAACTCATGCAAATGTACTACCCACATTATAGCCTCATTCTACCCATTGATTAAGCCAACATCAAACCAACTTCTCCAACCCAACCCATTAGATTTGGGTTAGTTATTGATTCACAATTTGTTAGCTTAATCCAATGGCTTCTCCGAAAAAGTATACTTCTTCATCTATTTATGTTTTTTACTATTTGACCGTTAATTGATGTTTGGTATAGCTGATTCATTTTATACCTCCTTTGTTGGTTTAAGTCTTAATCTTCTATTATAGTACGAGAGTTTTGAAAGTCTTTGTTTGTCTTTTCATTAGTTCCAAATAGGAAATGAATTTCTTGTTCTCAATGAGATAATAGCTTTTTGTTTCCAAGCATGACAATATATATTGAATTTTCGAAATTTGGAATCAAGCTATTACTACTCTTATTGTGTTGATTCTCATAGCCTTGTAGTGATCTGTTTTTTTTGTTTCTTTTTTTCTTCGAAACGCTTTATTTACTTTAGTCCTTCCTTGCTTATCATGACTCCACTATCGACTTGGTTTAAATGCTTTTTATATTAAAATTTGATTAGAGAGTGATAATTTGTTATAATACAAAGGTTTTTTTTACTTTTATTATCTTCTTGCCTTACGTTTATGATATTGTTTTTGCATGAAATGTCACATCTAGACTTAGATCCATGGGTTGTATACTGTATTATTGATGCTTGATAATATGATTTTATCATTCGGGATAGGCATGTGAAGGTAACCTTTCAGGATCCTACGTTAAATCTAATTCTTTAGTTGTCATGTTGGGGCTCACTGTGTTAAAATATTGAAATCAATGTGTGATAGTTTACAAAGCTACTAAATTTGTTTTATTCATTTGTTAATTACTACATAGTTCTAAAGTATCGATTTTTGTTTGAATGGTCCTTATGTCATGATCTGTGGTTATGAAGATATCCTTTGATTGACTTTTTTATTTGTTATGAGAAGTATATATTGGTCATGAAATTTTCTCAATTCTTATATGCTATAAGTTATAATTTTACTTGCCTTATGATTAATTCTAAAATGTCAAGACTGTAGTTCTTTGATAGTAATGTGTTTGTTGGTTAAACTGTGGTGAAAGACATATTGTTAAAATAATTATCGTTAAACCTTATAACCTAGTTTATTAAGGAATTTTCTCATTTACTTAGCTCTCCTCGAGTCTCTTGAACTCCTTCTTTCACATTATTTCCATCGAGTCTGCCCCCCTCCCTATATATTCAAATATTGTTACAAGCTCCAACATGTTGCTGGAAATTAGTGTAAAAGACCAAGGAATGGGTTGTATATATGTTGTACACAATGTTTATACACTGATATACAGCTCAAGGTGCTGAAATATTGCTCCAAACTGTGGATATACAAGTCGAAGACAAAAATACAAGTCTCAGTGTGTAAAAACAGAGTTATATACAGTGATATACTTATAGTATACGATCTGTACATGAAAATCAGAAACAGGCCAAAAGCCCCAAAAAAATTCAAGCAACTTTATATGGAAGTTGGGTCAAAGCCTATCTGATATTTGTGCAACCTTTACAATAGTGTAGGACAGATAAACGGGGCCAAAACCCAAGATCATAAAGGCCCAAATCTTCCTCCCTCACTCTCTCTATTTGAATTTATTAATTTGTCTTACCTTACTAATTTATTTGCTATTTAACTTTAGGGTTATCTTAATTAAAGTCTTAATTGTTGCAATTAAATCAATTATTTTAATTTATATCTTCCTTTCTTAAAACTTAATAAGTATTCCTTGTTTATCTATTTTCTCAAGATAAGACATTTTCCTAAATATAGTCAAAATAGTTATCTAAGTCGTAGGACAACCGCAAGTTAGCGGACGCTTTAAATGCCTTAATAATCTTTTTGAAGTTTAAATAAGAACCTGTTACCTGTATTTGCACTTGATTGTTTCTTTCTCTTGTGACATTTAAAATTAATTGAAAGTAATGAATTACGAAAAGGAGCAATACTTACCTGACATATGAAAATTAGATTTATAATTGACTATAAACAAGAGTAGATTTTGGTAGTTCATATTTCTATACAACATGCAACTTTGGATTGATTAAGTCATCAACTCTAGTATCAAAATTCACACTTGACGGAAACAATTGTTGAAATCCTAACTAAACCTTCTCATGCTTTACCAATATAACTCGATATAACATGATACAATTTTCATCATTTACATCTATCTTGCACATTATTTCACTACGCACACAACCAATAACATGTACCAAAAAGGAACAAATGAGTTAGGAAAGAGGAAGAGGGAAAGTGAGGAAAACAAACTGGAAAGAGAAGCAGGTTCCTCACTTTTTGTGTTCCTCTTTCCTAACTCGTTTGTTCCTTTTCTGTACTTGTTATTGGTTGTGTGTGTAGTGAAATAATGTGCAAGATAGATGAAAATAATGAAAATCATATCATGTTATATCGAGTTATATTGGGAAAGCATGACAAAATTTAGTTAGGATTTCAACAATTGTTTCCGTCAAGTGTGAATTTTGATACTGGAGTTGATTGCTTAATCAATCCAAAGTTGCATGTGGCATAGCAATATGAACACCCCAAATCTACTCTTGTTTATAGTCAATTATAAATCTAATTTTCATATGTCAGGTAAGTATTGCTCCTTTCCGTTATTCATTCCTTTCAGTTACTTTTAAATGTCACAAGAGAAAGAAACAATCAAGTGCAAATACAGGTAGACTGAATGGCTGTGTTCATGCTCATTGTGCATTGATTCAGATAAAGCTATAGGGTTCACTCCCCCACCAAAACAGATGGAGTTCCAAAGTTTGTATAGCTCCAATCATATAAGTTTGTATTTCCCTTTTTAACATTGATTATTCAAGGATTTACTATATATAGGTGGTGAATATGATTTCAAGACCATTATTTTTATCTCGATTCCTAATACAATCTTTTCACACGAAAGCAAAGTAGGGAAAAAATTTCATGACACAGTTACAATCTGTTGGTGGTGGTGATGACTTGTTGAAGTCTATTATTCAGGAAGTCCTTGCTGAGATGCAATTCTTTTAGTGTCTAATTTTGTCCAGATGAAATTTTATGTTTTCTCATTGATAGTATGCAGAAAGGAAGTAATGAAAGCTCAACAATAAAAGAGAACAAAATAAGTATAAGTGAAGTTAAAAGTAAATGTACGGAAGAGGTTGAAACATGGAGAAATCTAAACGGAAAGGAAAAATAAAAATTTAGGGGAACAATGATCAGGGTAGTCAAAAGACCATGGGAACAAATTTAACTTTATAACACAAAAAGTGGGAAAAAAGGATGAAGACAGACCAACTCACATCTCCAACTTGTTTGGCATCAGATTCACAACTCAGGAAAAGCATAACAATAAAACAAAAGCTCAAAAAGAGGCAAGATAAAAGTCACCACCACAACAACATGGATACAAGAAAATGCCAACCGGGTTGAAATTCGAAAGCCTAGAATACTAAAGAAAATGGTTGAGACCTTTAGCCCCCTGTAAGAAAGAAAAACAAGAATTCAGAATAGAGATAAAGAAAAAGGAGAGGAAAAGGATGAACAACAATGGGACAATAATAAGGCCCTCGCAGTTCACAATAACAAGGAGAAAAACCAATGTAAACGTCGTTGAAAAGATACTACATACTAAAAAAACTGTTAATTTCAAAGTTGTAGATACTTTGGCCCCAGTAGATCGAGGGAAAAACAGGCCCAAAAGCCAAAGAAGAACAACAACCCAGGAAAAGACGCCAAAATGAAAGGCAAATGCAACCATCATGAATCTACATGGCAGAGGAGGATATGCAAGAAGACCACTAGTAAGATATTCTACATCAAACTCTTGATAGTGAATTCCACAAATTTAATGGAGAAAATAAGGGAGTTATTACTAACTCTAAAGAAACTATTAAAAATGAGCATAATCTTTATTTGTTTCATATCACACTAGCCGCTGAAGGAACTTCTTTAGCTGATAAGGATTGTTCCATAGTGGAAAGTAATAAATTATCTCAAAATAATATGCTTACTTCCATACCTAATATTTTTAATGATTAATACCATCTCATGGATTATTAGGACTGTTAGGACCCTAGGTGCATTTTAAAGGCTTTAGAATATGAAAACCAATTTAACACCTCTTTCATTAGCCTACACGAGACATGCAGGGTTCTTATTCTAATGTTAATTACAAAATTTGGCTTTTGTAGACGAACGATATCAATATCATCATTACTCATGATACTAAGAAACATGTTACACCTTATTCTAATTATACAACTTTAGGGACAAACTTTCATATATCCTTGGTATATTCCAAATGCAAGGCTAACATGAGAAGGGACTTATGGGAGGACTTGGTTTCCTTCTCAAACAATAACCAAGGCCCCTGGAGAGTTGTGGGAGATTTCAATGTAATTTCTAAGGTCATGGAAAAGCAAGGAGGAACCCCATATTGATTGGAGAAATGTTTTGAATTCTTAATTTTTGTGGAAGATGTTAGTGTTAAAGAGGCTTGTTTTGCCGAGAACATATTTACGTGATATAATAACAGGGATCCTCCGAGCACTATCTGGAGAAGGTTGGACAAAATGGTTTAGTCACTTCTACAAAACAATAGTGTTTCACCTGGCTAGAACCTATTCTGATCATGTACCATAGGTGATGTAACTCTGTAGGGAGGAAGAGGAGTTTAAGAGATACTTCAGATTCCTTAATACTTGTAGATAACACACAATCACTCAAAATAGTTCAAAGAATGTGGAACATTGAATGTCATGGAAATCCAATGTGGGTACTTCATAAAAAACTAAAAAGAAACCGCTATTCATCTCACATCTGGTCCTAAGCTACATATGGAGATTTTTATGAAGTTTCCAAGAGACAGGAAAAGGAGATCATAAACTTCGAAATTACCATGCAGCCTGATAGGTCTCGAACTACAAGAACTACACTCAAAAAGACAAAAGTTGAGTTTGTGTCTTACTTAAAAATCCAAAAGAACATTCTGAGACAAAAAGCCAAAGTAAAATGGCTAGTAAACGGGGATACAAACTCAACATAGTCCCATAAGTTTATACAAGATATATGAATAAGGAATAGGATCAATAAGAGATTGGAAGAGTATCATTAATGGGTGCAAGGTAATGCTAATGTGTCTGAAGAAGGAGCTAAGTACTTCAAAGGAATAACTAGTCAGGTACCTGACTATAAATACTTCCAAGCCTTGGAGGGTATCAACATTATATCACAAGTGATATAAACCATGAATTGACAACATTTTCGATGGATAAAGAGATCAAAATCAACTTGATGACCATGCATCTTGACAGTGTCCCTGGGCCTGATGGATTCACAAATAAGATTTTTCAGACTTGTTGGGGATTGGTAGCATCTAAGGTAACTAAAGATTTTCATTGTTTCTTTTTTTTATTGTCTTCTAAGTGATTCACTCATACTAACGTAGCCATAATTTAAAAAATTAATCACTGACTCAACAATTTTCTTATATGAGTCCTATTAGCCATTGCAATGTAATCTGTAAATTTTCTCTAAAGTTTTGAACTCCAAACATGAAAAGGTCCTTCCACTTTTGATTATTAATAACAAAAAGTGGTTTCATCAACAATATATATATATATATATATATATATATATATATATATATATATATATATATATATATATATATATTACTTAGAACATTCTTCTTGCTCAAAAAATTATCCAGGACATAAGTTCTGGTAATGTGGAAGCCAATGTTGTTCTTAAATTAGAGAAATATAATTCTTATTATAGAGTTTCTTGGCCGTACATTGGCATTCTTCTTAGAAGGATGGAATTATATGATATATGGATTGACTTAATTTGTAGGTATATCTCTAGTAACTGTTATTCCCTATTAGTTAATGGAAGTAGATATGATTTTTTTCAATTCAAGAGGGGTCTCAAACAAGTAGACCCTCTCTCTCCTTCCTTGTTTGTGATTAGTGTAGAATTTCTCTCTTTTAAACTTAACAAACTTAATCATAACCCTGAATTCATTGGGTTTAGCATGAATAAAGTTGCAGACCATCTGGGAACTCTTAGTTACGACAATCGTAACAACATGTCCTATGATGTTTTTGTAGAACTACCGAAACTAATGAACATGGACAGATGGGAGATGACAAACTCTACAACCATGAAGAAAAGTAATGATCTGATCTAAGATATTTCTTGAGAGCAATTTGTATACTGGCAATAGATAATATAGATTTTGTTGTATTGCTCACTTAGTTAATATAGATAAATGTAAAAGCCACCTCTTGCAGTTTTTTCATCTTGAGTAGGATAGATTAATATCCTCTAATCTCATAGGAGTATTATTTCACTAACTGTGATCTCCCTCAGATCATATGAAACTTTTGATATAAGATGAACTAAAAAAGAAAAGCTATATCATTTAAACTCTAATCCTTTGATTTATAAAAGTTTATCAAGTCCTAAAAATACCCACCATAATTTCATTCCCTTAATTTTGTACATTCTTTCCTCGGTTTTCTCAAAAATCCTCTCTCTAGACCAAGAAAGAAGAAGCGAAGTTCTTCAAGTTCAAGCCTCCTTTCTACATCATTGCTTAGGGCTTCAATAAAGTTATGTGGATATTTCTTCAAGGTTGTAAGACCTTGTACATCTAGAAAGTCTTAAAAGGGCTAACAAGAAAGTCCTCGACCATAAAATGGACCATGGAACCTTCAGGGAACCCTTATCTGTACGTCTAGGGGTACACAAGCTATTTAGGAGAGGTATCCCAATGCCTAGGGCTGCCAGGATTTGAGTCTCTTGTATGGGATCCTAGAAGACCCATGGTGACTTATATGACCCTTTGAGGGTTCTTTATAGTTGCCTGTAAACTTTTGAGGTTATATCAATTCTTTAAAATGTAGGAATGAATTTTATAGTTATTAAGGTCAAAAGAATCTCCTAACAGAAAGTTGAGTTTATAGTTTTCTAACCCATTGAGTTTGAATATGAGATTTTACTTGGATCAAATTAAAATGACCATATCTCTCAATACAAAATGAATTTGATGACCCATGATCTATAAAATTTATATTCTACAAGTCCTCTTTTCATCTCCAGAAAGTTTGCTCCATTTTATGTTTGGGTAAAATTTAATGCGTATTTTAATAATACCCTGTAAGACAATCAAAGTTTCACGGATTACTACACTACTACTATAATTTTTCACGAATTGTAGAGCCCTAAACATTCAATCAAGACTTTTTTTAAGGGAACTTCATCGGTTTTATGTTAGGGTAATTTTGGTCTTTCCCGTATGTGTTTGATACCTACGATACGTTGTTCAAATTCCTAGTTTAAGACTAAACAACAATGTTTTACATATATTTGAGGTCTTAAAAGGTGTTAATGATTTCTTAAAAGTTCATAAACAACTAAAGTCTTTAGAGTAAGATTCCAAGAGGAAAATAAATGTTCTTTGAATTTCGTCGATTTTTCAAACATTTGGTAAATAGATTGCAGAAACTCGAGGTGCTATCACTTGTTTGTGAAATTGATATTAGGAATGATAAGATTTACATTGCATGATCGATAACACTTATGTTAATAAATCATATAGCTATAAAAAAATCTTATGTAGATACACTTTCAAGGACTTGAAAATCGTTGATTGATAGTGCATGAGACTGAGTGCATATGTGTGACTCAAAGTATTTATAACTTCATGGTTAAAAAAATCCATTGCGGGGACATGATGAGTCCACAAGTTGGAGTCATTTAAGTTTATATTTTGATAGAGATATTGTCGTCAAATTCTTATTTTACGTCAAAATATTATGAAAACCCATAAGTTTCCGGTATTTGAATTTTGAAGGAAATCATAGACACTAAGTTGAATAAAAGGAACAAAAAGTCTATAAAGAATGAAGAAATGTCAACCTGATGATCGCCTAACCATCTTGGCGATCCGCTAATGTGATCTTCAGTTTGCCTAGTTTTTCCAAGAATGTCATCCCAAAAGAGCAGGGTAAATAAAAAGATGAAGATCACCAAAACCATTAGGCGATACGCCAAAGAGGTCACTCAATTTCCGAAAGTTAAAGAACGTTAGAGCATAAAATGAGAAAAATGACGGTGAATATTGATTTCATTCAGGATATCACCAATCCAGTCGGCGTTAAATTACCTCATCGCCGAGGAGCGGATGATTATTGTAAACAAGTGTTGAAGGGTAAAGTAGCAAGGAAGACGGATATTTTCAAAATCGATCGGTGACCTCATCCAAGATCGTTGTTAGTTATAATGAATAGGGTCAAGAATTGATGACAAATTGAAGGCTAGATGAAGGAGCATTCGGCGCATCACCGAGCAGTTCCGAGATGCAATCCTATGTCGCCTAATGAACCTAAGCATGACAATTCTAATAAAGATGTGAAATTGTGATGAACTACACCAAAGGGTGAATCGCTAAGTTGATCGGTAATTCCTACAAATGATGCCGAATAATTTGCTGCAGCACATATATGAGAAAACTATAAATACTAGTTAGAGTTAGTGTTTAAATAGTAGAACAATACTATTATTTTAGTATAGAATATTCATTTATCATATTTTTCATCTTAGTTGAGAGGTTTTTGAAGACTTGAAGAAGAAGATATTTTCATCTCCTTCAATTTGAAATTGGGTTTCTTGGATTTTTTATTTTTGGATTATATTAAGACTTAAATCTTCATACAAATTTAAAAATGCAAGATCATTTAGGTATAGCATTATGTCTTCTAATGTGTAGCTTAAAAACACAATTTATGGGGTGTGATTTGCAAAAATGAGTTAGATTAGTTGTTGGGTCTTTCTGGCTGATAATTTAATTGTATTTTAATTGTGATTTAGTTTAGTAGTTATGGATGAATTTAATGAATTTATAGTTGGAAATAAAAGTTTATATATGTGTTTTCGGCTTGATCGAGAGAGAAGTCATAAAACATATACTACTAAATTGATTGTGGAAGGGAGTGGGCTGACATGAGGTTCAGCTCGAGAGAGTGAACCCTAGTCTCATTCCCACAGACATAGCTCAAGAGAGTGAGTGGCCTAAGGGAGAGGCTACTCTTAATGTGGAATATAGTTGTACGGGAGAAACACACTTGAAAAAGGGTAAGTTTCTCGAGAGAGAGCTTATCACCCTTAAAGTCTAGCCTAGTCATAGTTATTAAATGATTTCTGTATTAAGAACATGTACCCAATGATTTAGTCTATCCCATATTATATTCATATCCCGAGAATCCCCCCCATTTATTTATACTCTTTTTCATTTTTCATTGTTTTTGTTTACTTGTTACAAACCCTCGAATGGATATTTGACACAAGGTCCTAAGCTACATATGGAGATTTTTATGATGTTTCCAAGAGAATGGAAAAGGAGATCATAATCTTGGAACATACCATGTAGCTGGTTATCTCTCCAACTACAAGAACTACACTCAAAAAAACAAAAAGATGAGTATGTGTCTTACTTAAAAATCCAAGAGAACATTCTGAGACAAAAAGCAAAAGTCAGATGCCTAGTAAATGGGGATACAAACTCAACATACTTCCATATGGTTATCCAATATTGATGAAGAAGGACTAGGATCAATAAGTTATTGGATGAGTATCAACAATGAGTGCAAGGTAATGCTAATGTGTCTGAAACAGTAGTTAAGTACTTCAAAGGAATATCTTGTCAAGTACCTAACTTTAAATACTTCCAGGCTTTTGAGGGTATCAACATTATTAACACAGATGATAATAACCATGCATTTACAATAGTTTCGATCGAGAAAGATATCCAAAGAAACTTGATGACCATGGGTCTTGACAGTGTCCCTGGGCCAGAAGGATTCACAAAGAAGTTTTTTCATACTTGGTGGGGAGTGGTAAATTCTAAGGTTACTATAGATTTGCTTTCTATCTTTTAATGAGTTCGTATTCTATGTGGTTCACTCATACTTACATCGCTATGATTCCAAAAAGTAATCACCCCCTCAACAATTTTCTAATATGAGGACTCCTTTGTAATGTAATCTGTAAAATCTTATCTTAAGTTTTGAACTCCAGACTTAGTAAGGTCCTTCCACTTTTGATTAGTAATAACAAAAAGTTGTTTCATTATCAATATATATATATATATATATATATATATATATATATATATATATATATATATATATTACGGAGATCATTATTCTTTCTCAAGAAATTATTCAAGAAATAGGTTCTGTTAATGTGGAAGGTAATGTTGTTATTAAATTAGAGATAGATAAAGATTATGATATAGTCTCTTGGCCTTATATGTGAATTCTTATGTGTAGTATGGGGTTCTGTGAATTATGGATTGACTTAATTTTTAGACATATCTCTGGTAACTTGTATTCCCTATTAGTTAATGGAAGTTGATATGATTTTTGTTATTCCAAGAGGGGTCTTAGACAAGGAGACTCTCTCTCTCCTTCCTTATTTGTTATTAGTGTTGAATTTCTCTCTTTTAAACTTCACAAAGTTAATCATAACCCTTAATTCATTGGATTTAGCATGAAAAAAGGGGCCGAAACATTAATCATCTTGCATTTTTCTGATGACATTATATTATTTTCTAGTGGAGGCATGACATCTTTAGAGTTGATGAAGAATGTTTTGGGAAATACAAAAAATTTTCAGCACAAGAGGTTAACAAGATGAAATCTAGCGTATCACCTTAGAGCAAATAACACTATCAATCTAAGCAAAGGATTCATGATATAACTGGCAAGAATTATAAAAGTCTACCAATCAAGTACTTGGATTCCCATTATAAGAATAACAAAAGTCTACCGAAATCTAGACCCTAGATGAGAACGACATCGTTGACCTCTCAGAGGTCGCAAACAAGCCTACATACGTCTTTCTTACGTCATCTAGGTTAATTTTAGCGAAAGATTTGAAAATTTTTGTGTCTTAACATACATGTATACACACTACTTAACATCATAGGTGTTCACAAATAAACCATCTAACAAAGAGGTAATCCAATGAAAGAATAAGTTCATAATTTTACTAAACATATTTTTGCCAGTACGACACTTATACAAAGTCTTAACAAAAGTTGAAAGAAACATCAGTGGAACATGCTCCACCAGCTATAGCCTGCATATAATCTAGATAATAACTGTAGACATCCTCGAAAGCATGAGAGCCTACCAATTACGGCTTAAAGCTCCACGTCCGGATATTTCCAAGTCAACCTACCCGTGCCTGCAGTAAGTATTTTTATATGCAAGCACACATCAAGGACATGCATGAGTAAGAAAATCTCTTTCCTAACAACATAATTAGGGAATGACAAGTCAGTGGACTTACCGAATTCGAATTAGGAAAGTTAGTAAGCTTCCAAATCTTGATTAGCATAGTCATGCCATGAGAGTCACATGCATCGTCATACGTTTCATATTGCACCAATAGCACATAACATATTGCATGTAGCACATAACATAGTTCATATAACACATAACATAATTTATATTATTCGTTAGTATGCCATGAGACCTTGGAATCATGGAATTATCATTCAAACATCCCAAAAATGAGGGCTCAACATATGGGACCGCAACCAGGGAGCCTACTTTAGCAAACACAGAGTCTGCTTCATTCATTCAAACGTACTTCACTTCATTTTGTTCATAGGCTAGTTTAAACACCAGCTATGCCTAGGATGTAGTTTAAGAATTTCATCGGGATCGTTGTGCAATGATTAAGAATGACCTAGTGTCATTATTAGGTCTAGTTCACCTCTTAATTATCCTATCCTAACACCTTTGGTATCATTTATTTCATTATGTGCATCATTTGAGGCTGGCCTTATTCATTCAATGGGAACATTAGCTTTAACCGACATTGATCATGTGAGCAGCAAAAAATCCAATGTCTCCCCCAAACCGAAAAGAGGTTGAATAACCCGCCAAAGTGAACCAAAATATGCTAGCGTACATGTGGAATTGAACCCCGCCAGATCCCTATATTGGAAGTATAGGTTCAAAGAATATGAGATATAAGGAGATCAATACTCGGCATGATGAACAGTCTTATCTCATGACAGTTACGTGAATGTCCGCCCTTCCCGAAATAAGTCATCACCGCTCATGTCTAGTCTATGATTTCTTAATATAAAGTTCCATTACATTCAACTCATACTTCACGGAAGTTGGGTTTTAGTATGACTAAATCATAGCTCAATAGATGATTTCTCATATCATCATTAGTATTAAGTGTGTTAATCTCAATACATTCATTACAGTGTTCATATAGACTGGTCTCTTCATTATCTTTATACTCTCATAGGTGAGTACATTGTGGTAAGATTTACTTAGGATCATTTGAGATTGCTTTCATATTTTACATTAGCCTCATATCATATTGTCACCACAATCAGTAGCATTAGTGCATTTGCTCTTCATAATTACTCACCCTTTTTACGTGAATTTTCATTTCATCATATTCCAATGCAATTGGACATTTAGTGTGTTTCACACTCTTACTTAACCCTTCAAGGGTTTCATCATTTAATTGTTCATATCATCATTTCATGACATACATCTTAGGTTCACTTACTTATAACGTATTCTAGACTTATGTGTCTATACATACAAGGTACGAGGCTTCATTCATAGTTTTTTAAGTAATTCATATCTTCCTAAGATAATGTGGTACAAGACTTATGCATCTAAGTATGTATGTAAAGATCTCGATTTCGATCTATGTAGGCAGCATTATGTTGAACATTTATTCACGTATGACTTATGTATCAATACGGATATTTGGTCTAGGGAACCTAGTTTCAAAACCCTCGAACAACACGTACATTTTTCTTTTCATATGTTTTCGGTCACACAACATTGGACCTGAGATCGATCCCCAACGTTGTCATCTCTTTTTCTTTTATCCGTTTTAGTACCAAGAGGTTGTGGGATCGATCACCCACAGCCTCATTATTTTATATTGTTTGATCGTTACTTTTCGGAGTTGATCATGAGGATGTAGGATCGAACCCCCATAGCCTCAATATATTTTTCTTTTAATTTTGCTTTTCAACCTAGAGGTCGTCGGTTCGATTCCCACGCCTCACACTTATTTTATTTTCATTTTTCATTAAGCTTTACCGATATGTTGTGGGTTCGAATTTGACTCCTCTTATTTCTTATTTTCATACATTATTTTCCAGCCAGGAGCACGGTTTGATTCCCCCTTACCACGTTGTTTTTCAGTTCATTATTTTCACAACTTTTAAAGTGGTGACGCCACGGATTCAACCCTCAGTGACCTCACTTGTTTTTCTTCATTTTTCCTTGAGAGTTTAAGCAATTTAACTTGGCTGAAATTAATCAACAAGGTGCTGAAATTTTGAGTTCCATTTCAAGCTTCTTTTCCATTACATTACACGTTAGTTGTTCGGGTAATTTCATAGTGCTTTTAGACCGTTTTAGGTGCGTTTTCATGGATTCCTTTATCCAAGATATTATCACTCAAATAAGCCACATTTCATCTCATATGAACATCATGATTTACATAAACACGTGTACATGAAATACAAAGAAATAACATGCTATTTCAATTCCTAAAGTGTGACCAATAGTCACGGCAACACACCCAAACATACATATAAAAACATAAGCATCATGAAAACATGTTTTATCCCTAGTTTTGTACCAGCAAACATAGCAAACCTATGATTCAATGGGAGGACATGCACCAGGGAAAAACCCTAGTTTTTGGACTGAATATACTTAACCTTAAGAGGTTTCTTAGGTAGTGGACAAAGAGAGAAGAGAACTCATACTTTTTTTTACTTTCAAACCTCGACTTTGTGCCCAAAGAACTCATCCAAACACACGTGCAACACCGAAATTTTAACACTAAAGTCAACGGACAACCTTCTCTTTGCCTACACGATTGATTTCATTATTTGTTTTTTATCTTTCACGGTGATGATATACCGTGGTTTCACGGTATTATTATTACTTTTTGCTTAAGTTTAGTCTGTCTTAAAGCCTTTTTCTGCTAATTTTTATATAAGTTTCTCTTTATTTTGCAGGAAATTTGACCAAAGATGAATGCGGAGATTTTGAGTGAAGAAATGCAGAAGAGACAACCTATGGAGCTTCTGCCGGTCCGTCGTGCTTGTGACGGTCCGTAGGTGGCAGTGTAGTGCAGCTGCTTAAGGAAGATGGGGAAGTCTGACCAAGTGTGGGTCTACGGAGTTCATGACGGTCCGTCGTGTCTATGACGGTCCATCCTGCAGGTTCTTCATTAAGTTCATAGAAGTAGTCCCAGTACCCATATTCCAAGAGTTCAAGTGTTTTGAAACGAAAACCCTCGACAGACCGTTGTGCCTATGACGGTCCGTAATACATGCCGTCGAGGGTAATGAAGAGAGCAGCAGAAGAAATTGCATAAGTATGGGACGACGAAGTCCATGACAGTCCGTCCTGACCACGACGATCAGTCGCGAGTTCCGTCGACCCAGCCGCATTTTGACAGATATCCATTAAATAGAGTCCTTGTTTAATTAGGTTTTTATTTTCTACAAATAGTTCAAAAAACCTCGTTTTTAAGGTTAGACTCTGGATCATTGTTAGATTCTGGATCTTTATTAGACTATGTGTGTTAGTGTTAGATTCTAGATTATCATTAGACTTTTTTGTGAGATTATTTATTACTTTGAGATTCTTGCAAGTGATTATTGTTGATGAATCAAGCAAACTTTCGGATTTTACTCTTTCTCATTGAAGTAAGTACTTGAATTCTTATTTAATATACTTGAATATTGTGATTATGACTATGAGTAACTAAACTCCATAAATAGGGTTGTTGGAACCTTAGGCAAATAATGAGATAAAACCTAACTAAAATAACAATTCAAGAATAGTGTCTTTCATGTATTAATAATTCTTTCGCTTAGAAGTCTTTTAATAGATGACCAACGTTAGAACTCGCCTTAATGCTACTTGTCGGACCAAGGACGTAGATAATAGGAAAACAATTATCAACATAGATTTAGTGTATACCATCTAATAGACTAGTATTCATTGGTACGAGGTAATAACTTAGTCAAATATCGAATATGATGCTTAATATGAGGTAACGATAATGGTTAGGATAGCAACACACGTAGCCGGACAAAGGTGCGGAGTGAAATTTTCTAGATGCCGGACCAAGGATTTAGAAATACATAACTTATCACTTTGCATACAAGATACTAGGAATGAATTCTTATAGTTAGAATTATCAAGTTATGAACCTGTGGGGAACACGTAAACCCTAGTTACTTTGATTAATTGATTAAAATCCAACATTCAAAGATGTTAAGTGTCTCTTTCAATAAGGTAGTTATTTTCATTCATTTAGAAATAGAAACCCCACTTTTATTGTTTTTACTTTCCAAGGATGTAATTGACTAAAGAAAAGTAATAATAGATTGAAGTTAAGTGTAGACTATTTTCCTCGTGGGAACGATCCAACCTCACTAGTTTGGTTATTTACTTGACACGACCGCTTTACTTCTTATTTGAGAAGTAAGTTTGAGCGTATCAGGTGAGATCTTCAAGTTTGACGAACTTGGTTTATCTTTCTATTCTTGAAGTTATTTTGGTAGAGAGAACGTGAAAGAGAAGAGAGATTGAATGTGTATTGAGAGATAGACGTGAGATGTGAGAGTTATCTTAGGCTTCGGAGTCTAGTTTAGGACTTAGTCAAATAAGGTTTAGTTAAATATAAAAAATCTGTTTTTCCTTTTATTATAAATCAGAAAAAAATTAATTAATTACATTATTTTACCAACTTAAATAAAAAACAATTTAAATCATCGCTTCCACCTAAGTTTGAAGCCGGGTGGAGCAAGTGTTCATTCTAAGTGCGAATTTTCGGCCTTCTCTCCCCAAAATTCCCCTCCACCATATTAGTTAAATAATTAATTATATATTTAGGGTAATTAGAATACTATCCTTAGCCTGTAAAAAGACAATTTTACCCTTAGACCCTCCAAAACTAAGATTTTCCCTTTTTAAGTTAGATAAAGACTCATTCGAGTAAATTATCGTATTTGAGAGCCCTACATGGCGGGAAACCTTTTCTAGCACATATAATCCCCCAAGTTAGTTGGTCTAACTATAGTAAGGGTTCGAAGGTCTCGTTTTTGGCGCAACAATCCTTGTGAACCCGGTCTAATCATAGGCATTCTAGACACATTAACCTATTGACAATTAGGACAGTTGGCCACATAATCTGCAATGTCTTTCTTCATGCAGTGTAACCAATAGATCAGTTTTAGATCATGATACATCTTGGTGGAACCTGGGTATATGAAATATCTGGAACCATAGGCCTTTTCCACAATCCAGTCTGCAAATAATCGATATATAGTACACACAGCCTGTTTTGGTACCTAAGCATGTCATCTCCTCCCAAGGCAAAAGACTCATTCATCTTTATCAGCACGAATTCCTTTAACTCTGTCAAAACAGTGTCAAGACGCTGACCCTTCTTGACTTCAACTACAAAGGATGATTCAAAACTAGGATGAACTAAAGCACCCCAACTAGTAGAGTCAACTAACCGCACACCCAATCTATCCAGTAGGTGTACATCACTTACCAACTCATTCTTCCCATTCTCAACGTGGGCTATACTTCCCATACTCATCCTGCTCAAACCATCAGCTACAACATTAGCCTTACCTTTATGGTAGGGGACATTCCTGTCATAGTACTTCAAAAGCTCGAACCATCATCGCTGACGGTGATCAACTCCCTTTGTGTGAACACGTACTGAAGACTTTTGTGGTCTGTGAACACATCCACATGCACTTCATACAAGTAGTGCCTCCACAATTTCAGTGCAAACAGCAAAATTATAAATTCCATGTCATGAGTGGGATAATTCTTTTAATGATCCTTGAGTTTTCTTGGCGCATAAGCTATCACCTTACCACCCTACATAAGAACACAACCCAAACTAACCTAATATGCATTACAATAAACAGTGTAGCTCTCACCACACTTAATTAAAGTTAGCACCATAATGAAGTGAGTCTGTCCTTGAGCTCCAGGAAACTCTTCTCATAATCCATTGCCCATATAAACTTGACTTTTTTTCTTCGTCAAAGTTGTGAGTGGATCCTCAATGGAATAAAAGCCCTCTACAAACCCGCGGTAATAACCAGCCAGTTCGAAAAAGCTACAGATATCTGTGGGAGTAAGAGATTTTGGCCAGTTCTTAACAACCTTAGTCATCCATGGATCTACCTTCACACATTTGTTGGACAAAACATGACCCAAGAAGGTCATTGCTCGAAGCAAGAATTCGCATTTCCTAAATTTTTCATACAACTGATGTTATCTATGTACCTGCAATGTTAGTCTCAAATGTTGTTATGCTCTTCCTTGGTCTTAGAGTAGATGAGAATGTCATCAATGAATACTATGAAAAAACAGTCAAGGTATCCACGGAAGATTCTGTTCATGAGATCCATAAATGCAGCATGTGCATTTGTGAGACCAAATGACATAACTAAGAACTCATAATGACCATAATGGGTACAAAGATTGTCTTTGGGATATCTCCATCCCTAACACTAAGCTGATGGTACCTTGAACGAATATAAATCTTTGAGAAGAAACTAGACCATTGTGGCTGATCGAACATGTCATCTATCCTAGGAAGTGTATACTTATTCATGACAGTGACTTTGTTGAGCTGTTGATAGTCGATACACATTCTAACGATTCGATCATTCTTATTTACAAATAACATAGGAGCACCCTAAGGGGATATGCTTGGGAATGAAACCCTTATCAATGAGATCTTTTAACTGCAACTTCAACTCTTTGAGTTTAACTAGAGTTGTTCTGTAAAGTGGAATTGAAATTTGTTTAGTATCGGGTTTTAATCGATACTAAATTCAATCTCTCGAAGGGGAGGAACTCCAGGTAAATCATCAGGAAATACATCTTGGAACTAATTTACCACATGCACTGACTCTATGGAAGGAATGCCATGGTCTAAATCGTTAACACTCACAAGGTGACACAATAACCCCTTGAAAATCACTTTATTGGCCTTAAGGTTAGAAATCAAGGGATTAGGACTAGTCAAATTGTACCACTCCAAGATTAGCTCTTATTCATTAGGGAAACGAAATCTTACAACCATTCCACGTCAATCCATATAAGCATAACAACTATGAAACCAATTAATTCCAAGAATAACATAAATATCATGCATTGGCAACTCAACCAAGTCCGCACACATAGTTTTACCACAAACAACTATTTGGGAATCTTTGTATACTCTATCAGTTCTTACATTTTCTCCTAAAGCACTACTAACCACAATAGGATCATGCAGAACTTCAGGAAATATCATGAAAGTGAGGGCAAGAAATGGAGTTACAAAGGAAAGCGTAAACCCTGGATTAAGTAAAGCATAAACAGAAATTGAGAATGCCTGAAGCATACATGTTACCATATTAGCGGACTTCTCCTGCTCCTTCCTACCCTTCAAGGCGTAGAACTTGTTCCTCTTAGAAGGCTCGACTGCTGCTTCATACTGTGGATTAGGCCTAGGATGAGCATTACCTCCATCTAGACCTCTTCTCTGTGGGCAGTCCTTAACCATAAGCCCGCTCTTACAACAACCGAAGCAGACATTAGTTCTCCATCTGCACTCTCCCTTGTGAGCACGACAACACTTAGCACAGTCCATTCTGGAACGCTGCATCTCACCTCCATTTCCCTTCCTGGGCTTGGGTCTGTCTCTTGTAGGTTTTGTACTTCTCTGAGAGTTAGAGTTCCCTAAACTCGATTGCCCCTTTTTGAATCTAGGCTGTTCAGGGACACCAAAGTTGTTTCTGTTGCCTCCATTCTTAGGATCTGCATGATCTTGAGGCTTAGGCCTCCCAGCATCAGGTATGCCCCTCTTCTTCCGGATGTCCTCTACTTGTTTGACATCTACCATCCTCCTTGAGAGGGCCACGTTATCATTGGGCATCGCAGACCGACACTCCTCCTCTAGATCTCGGTTAATTCCTGTGAGGAACCAACTCATTTAATCCGTGCAGTTATATACAAGGGAAGTAGAATACATGTATAGCTAAACAAACTTTAGGAAATACTCCCAGACTGTCATGGATCCATGTTTAAGATTGATGAACTCCTCAACCTTGGTCATTGATATACTGTGGTTGCAGGGTACTTTTAATGCTTTTTCCTTAAGTTTAGTGTGTGTCCAAAAGGCTTTTTGTATTGATTTTTATGTAAGTTTCTCCTTATTTGCAGGAAATCTGTCCAAAGAGTAACGCAAACATTTTTGATCAAGTAATGTAGAAGAGACCACCAATGGAACTTATGATGGTCCATCGAGCCTATGACGGTCCGTAGGTGACATCGTAGTGAGGAGAGAAGGTGATGAAGGACGATGGGAAAGTCTTACCTAGTGTCGGATTACAGAAGTCCATGACGGACCATCATAGCCTTGAAGGTCCGTCATGCTGGTTCATCGTGATGATCATAGAGTAGTCCTAGTACCTAAATTCCAACAAGTTAAATTGTTATGGAACGGAGACCCTCGGCGGACTGTGATGCTTAGAACGGTCCTCCATACCTTTCATTGAGGGTAATGAAGAAAGCAGTTGAAGAATTTGTGAAGTTAGGGATGACGGAGGCAATGACAGCCCGTCGTGACCACGACGGTCTATCACGAGGTCCGTCGACTCAAATGTGTTTGATGGATTTTCAGTAATTAGAATCCATTATTTATTAGGTTTTTGTTTTTATCATAAATAGTTTGAAAAACCTCATTTTTGGGGTTAGACTTTTGGATAATCTTTAGTTATTTTGTTCAAGTAATTAAAGATTAATTTCAGCAATTATTGCAGTTTCTGTGGAAATAATTTTTGGTGCTTTTGTTGATTAATCAAGTGATTTCAGGATTCTATTCTTTCTCATTAAAGGAAGTGCATGAATTCTTATATTAAATATATGAATATTGTGATTATTACCATGGGTAACTAAACTCCATAACTAGGGTTGTGGGAACCATAGGTGAGTAATGAGGTAAAATCAAACTAAAATAGCAATTCTAGAATAGTGTCTTGCATGTATTGATAATTCTTTCATTTAAAAGTCTTAAAACAGATGGCCAACGTTAGAAATCGTCTTAATATTACTTTCCAGAATAAAGAGGTAGATAATAGGAAAAGAATTATCAACATAGATTTAGTGTACACTATCTAATAGGCTAGTTTCGATTGGTACAAGGTAATAACTTAGTCAAATATCGAATACAATGCTTAATATGATATAAAGGTAAGGGATCGTATAGAAACGCACGTATCCTGACCAAGATGCGGAGTGAAATTTTCTAGATGTTGGACCAAGGTTTTAGAGATATAGAACTTATCACTTTACATGCAAGATACTAGGAAAGAATTGTTATAGTTATAATTATCGACTTAGGAACCTCTGGGGTACAATTAAGCCGTAGTTACTTTTATTAATTTATTAAGCTCCAAGATTTCAATATGTTAGTTATTTACTTTAATTTAGTTAATTAGTTTCATTAACTTAGAAATAAACCCCGCTCTTTTGTCTTTTGTTTTCTAGGGAAATAGTTGACTTAATAATAGTAATAATAGAATAAAGTTAAGTCTGAACTATTTCCTTGTTGGATCTACCCCAACCTCATTACTTTGGCTCTTTACTTGATAAAACCACTTTACTTCTTACTTGAGAAGTAAGTTTGAGCGTATCAAATTTTGGCGCCGCTTCTGGGCAAAATAGTTTTAAGATTAACTTAAACTTATTACTAAAGTTTAGTCAATATTTTCTTAATTTTCCTTTTCTATGGTTTTTTATTATTACCGAACTAACTTTCTTGTATGCCAAAAACACGGAGAGGAAGAGAACCCTTGTTTCCCTACGACTACGAATTAGAGCGTACACTACAAAATATGAATCGAAACTTGGGTATTAACAATGATGATCCAAACCAGATCATTCAACTCATGTTGATGTTCATTGTCAGTTATTACCCGATGATCCTGGTGAAAATCAACAAAGGGGATAAAATCCCGCTCCACGCCCTCAAGAATACTACAGAAGTTATGATAACATTGCAGACTCTAATGACCCACTTGTCTTGCCCCCTCTACCACAAGGTCACACCTTTGTGGTAACTAGTAGTCTTATGCAAATCATTGCTAGAGGTTTGTTTTCAGGGCTACCTTCTGAGGACTTACATGCCCATATAGCTAAGGTAAGGGAACTGTGTAAAAGATATGTAGGGAGGCCAGACTTTGATTTGGATGTAATAGGACTAAAAGTATTTCCTCTCTCACTGACGGGAGAGGTTGCTATTTGGTTCACTTAGCTCCCTAATAACTCAATTTTCACTTGGAACCAACTAAGGGTCGTGTTCTTAGCACGTTATGACCCAATTTCCAAGAAACTAAATCACAAAGACAGAGTGAACTACTTTATGGCACTACTACGAGAGTCAATTAGCAGTTCTTAGGAGAGATTCACTTCATTTTTTAGAAGCATCCCCAATCACCACAAAGATGATGAGTCACTAAAGGAATACTTCTATCGGGGACATGATGATAATAATAAAGCGGTATTAGATACTATAGTGGGTGGTTCTGAAGTGGAGTGTCTTTATGCCAAGATTGCTGAAATATTAAAGAAAATCTCTTGGATTAATAAAACTTGGTGTACTAGGAAGTCAGATACTAGAAGAATACCTTTGCAGTGCAATCCACACACAACATAGGCATAGATGAAATTCATGAAGAGATAGCTCAGATGAGAACTGAGCTTGGGTTGGTATTAAAACATGTCACTGGGGTGCAGAAAAGATAAATGTAGTAAACTACTTGGCTAAACCACCACAACCAAATGATGAATATTATTATGAGGAGGATTCCTATGCTATAAATGAGATGACGAAGGGTTTCCTACCGAATTCACAAGGCTTAAATCAGGAGAATTGGTGCAAAGGTTAAGGAAACCAAGGTTGGAACTATGGTAACTATAACCATGAGGGTAATTATGTCCAAGATGGAAATTACAACAACAACTTCAACAGGGGTAACTATAGTATCAAAAATGATAAGAATAATGCCTATGTTCCTCGTCAAAATCTAGAAGGTGCTCCTAGGGATTTTGGAGGTAGTATGGCGCGAGTAGAGGATATGTTGCACAAAATAATGAGGAGGTTCGATGCTAGTGATGATCATATTATAGAGTTAAGGAGTGATTTAGCGGGTATAGGGCAGAAAGTCGATACACATGCAATATCAATTAAGCAACTTGAGTTTCAAATGACCCAATTATCTGCGACTATGAACACACGGCAACCGGGTACTGTTCCTAGCAACATTGTCCAAAATTTGAAAAATGATGGACACTATATTGCAATAACTACTCGCGGTGGTAAGCAAATAATTGACCCACCTATGTCGTCTTATGAGGAGAGATGATAAAAGATAACGACAAAGTGGTAGAGGTTAGTGGTGAAGTAGAAGATAACACTTGAAATGATGCTGAAGTACATAAAAAAGTAACTCCCATGCCTAGACTCCCCCCCCCCCCCCATTTCCTAAAAAATTAGTGAAAAAGACCGAGGATGGTAAATACCGGCATTTTATAAAAATATTGAAGCAGCTTTCTATCAATGTCCCTTTGGTAGAAGCTCCAGAACAAATGCTCAGTTATGCCAAGTATGTGAAAGATCTGGTTACAAATAAAAGACCGGTCACTTTTTAGGGTGATGTTAAAATGCAGTATTGAAGTGCTATTGCTACAAGATCTCTTGTACAAATGAAAGAAGATCCGAGTTCGTTCCCTATTCCTTGTACAATCGGGTCATTACATTTTGCGAAAGCATTATGTGATCTGGGGTCAAGAATAAATCTCCAGATCAAGCATAAATCTCATGCCCCTCTCGATTTACAAAAAGTTGTGTTTGGGTGATCCAAAGCCCATTGCGATGCGGCTACTGATGGCCGATCGAACAATTAAAAGGCCTATAGGGACAATCCACGATGTGCTAGTAAAAGTGGAGTCCTTCATATTTCCGGCAGATTTTTTTTATTCTTGATTGTGAAGTAGATTTTGAAGTGCCTATCATTCTTGGGAGGCCATTCCTTGCTATGGGTAGAGCCTTTGTTGATATGGAAAAGGGGCAGATGAAATTTCGGTTGAACAATGAAGAAATGACCTTCAACATTTGTAGGTCCATGAGTCGGTATCAGCTATATCCTACAAAGTTAGTAAGTCATCCGAGACATAAATGAAAAATCGTCTCGGTGTAGAAGAATTAGCGGCTCTTGATCGTGGTGATGTTCGGTTAAAACTAATGAAATATGAGTTAAACATGAAGATCCGCAAGTCTCCACCCGCGAAACAATGCATAGGGGAGGATCCAAAGTTAGAACTAAAAGATCTCCCACCTCATCTCAGGTATGAATTTTAGGAAATGTTTACACTTTGCCGGTAATCATTGCATCAGACCTGAATGAACAACAAGTTGAGAGTTTGGTGAAAGTGCTAAAAAGGTTAAAAAGAGCTACTGGGTGGACTATTGCGTACATTATTGATATCCCTCCTTGTATTTGTTCATATAAAATCCAACTCATGCCCGATCATAAGCGAAGTATTGAGCACCAGAGACGCTTAAATCCATCTATGCAAGAGGTCGTGAAAAAGGAATTCATTAAATGGTTGGATGCCGGAGTTATATATCTGATCGCCGATAGTAGTTAGTTATGCCCTATTCAGTGTGTACCTAAGAAAGGAAGAATGTCTGTGGTCCCCAATGAGAAAAATGAACTTGTTCCAATGAGACCGGTTAATGGATGGAGGGTGTGTATGGATTACCGTAAATTTAATGCATTGACCGTAAAAGTCCATTTTTCTATGCCCTTAATGGATCGGATGTTGGATAGACTTGCTGAAAAAGGGTGGTACTGTTTTCTTGGTGAACTCTGAGTAATCAAGTGTCTTAAGTCGTGTCGCGACGTATAATCAGGCGTTGGTTAGAAGGAAACCTTATACGTATCCTCCAATCCAACGATAGTTTTATTTCTAGTAATGGTAGCATTTTCTACTAATTGGTTTTAAATTTGCAGGTAGCACATCACCAGGAAATTCTTCAAAAAATCACTCTGTAACATTCACTAACGGATACATCGACAGACCGTCACGCTTGCGATGGACCGTCGCATTAATCTATCATGCCAGGTACATTTTTTCATTTATTTTCTAAGTACCCTCTGACGGACATCTACGACGGACCGTCGTACCCATGACGGTCTTTACTGCACAACCGTCATGGTTGTAAGAGTCCTTTTTCTTAAGGGTCTCCATTTTTTTCCTAAGTGTCCACTAACGGACATCTACGACTGATCCTTGTACCCTCGACGGTCCATTCTTCACAACCTTCATGATAGTCAGAGACCCCTCTCTTAAGGGTCTCCATAATTTTTCTATGTGCCCCACGATGGACATCGACGACGCACCGTCATTATCACGACAGTCCATCCTGCTTATCCGTCATACCTATCAGAGACTTTCCTTCTGAGGATCTTAAAATAAACATTGTTTAAGACATGAAGGACCCCATGACGGTCCGGCATTCTCACGACGAGCCGTCACCTTGTCCATCGTGTTTCACTACTACTCCAGAGATATGGAGACAGTGGGAGGCACGACTGATAATGTTGTTACTGATAAGGACACTACTGAGGGTGTCTAGACTACATATGTAGTGGGTTCTGAGAAACCGGACCCACCAGCTTGCTGATTGCGGGCTCTTTGCGCCTCTGGTTTTCTTCACCTTCCACTCTCGTATTTTAGTTTTTTATGCATGGGGGACAATTGCATAAGATTTTGTTGGGGGTGGGTAAATGGAAAGTGAGTTCTAGGGTGAATTCTGAGTAACCCAATTCACGATCCTCTTTTGGGGTTTTCATGCCTATGTTCTTTTTCCCCCAAAAGACTGATTACTTTTATTGTTGAACCGGCATGTTATATGTTGTGTATATAGTATAACTCTGAAGTATGATGGCTAAAATAAATATGAAATCTCAATATGATAATGATGCATGAGTAGGTATAATAATTGATGATTTTGTTGCTCTAAACATGATTTAGAGATAAACTACTGCATGACCTAGAATGTAGGACTCGAACTAGGTGTCTTATAATCAGGGAATTTAATGAATGTCATGTAAGTGTGAGGAAAATTCTAAGGATCCATTATTTAGACTGAGCTAGAACTTGCCTGGTTAGTCTTGCTAAAAGTAAGCCAAAATGAAATATTAGGAAATGATCATAGGCCTTTGTTCGAAATAGTCAATCTTAAGCCCAAACATAAAAAAAATAATAAATGATGTTAATCTCGTATGATCCAAATGATTTAAGCCTAAAAACATATCTTTCTTTTTCACCCCAACTAATCTTCTCAGGAAACAATGTGTTGGCCCTGGTCCCTCCTTGTACATATGATCCTCAGTTGATGCCAAAAGCATAAGTTGAGGGTGGATAATGCACAAAACAACCTTGTCGTGAAGGCAAATGTCTCTTATATAGACATACATAATGACCTTTCATCCTTGCTAAAAGACGATTGGCCTTTACTATTTACACAGTTACTTGACTCTTACTATTTACACAGTAACTTGACTTTTACTATTCATGGTTATTATTCATGAATAGGACACTGACACTATTTACTTTACGACTTTTTTACAAAAAACAAAATAAACTTTGGCCAAATGGCCGACATACTATTTTCTACTTTATTTAATGGCCTTTACTTTTTACATGTGGCCGACAATAATTATGACTAATTTACATATATTTTTATGTCTATCTTTTCCCTATCTTCTTCAGCTTACTCCAACTGTACTTTTGGAATTATGTCATCACCTTGGTTGCATTTGGAACATATATGGTCTGGGTAATTGTGTCCGACTAGCTTGCAATATCTCGTCATTAGTTCTTCGGATATGAATCCTTGCTTTATTGCTCTAGTTGTTGGCGTAGCTTCTGGTTTTAACAGGGTCAAAATCCATTTTTGGACTTCTTCCATATCTGCTTGTCTTATTTCTTTCGAATTGGCATATATCATTAAGTGGTCTCTCGAATAATAGCTCCATATGGCGTTGCCTTGTAGATAGTTATTTGCTAGCTCTTGTATAATAGTTGATAATCCAATTATCCTTTTATTGGCATAGAAACTGGGTATCTCAACTATTGTTATCTCTGGCTGTTGGCCTATATCTTTTGGGATTATCATTTCTCGTGTTAGCCCAATTTTGACTATCTGGATCATTGGCTTTATTTCATCATAGATTATCTCTGCTGGTGCTATGTAGAATCTTATGAAAAATAAGTTTCCTTTTGTTATCTTTTTATATATTAAAAATGCTTTGTGGACCTCTGGGATTCCACTTATCTCTTCACCTGTATATGTATAGACTGTATTTAATAATCCATAGTTATAACAAGTTTTAACTAGGTTTGGATTAGTTTTTGGTTGTGCAATTAGCTTGTTATAGCCTTGTAGTTTTTGGGTTAGGTAATGTTGGGTTTTTTCTAAGGTTGTGGTAGATTTAGGTTTTTGATTTAAAAAGTTTTGTATTTTGTATAGGTTTTCAATATATGTTCGGGATATATGGTTGTATGTTTTCTTCTCTTTATGCAGGCTAGCTGCATAGGTAGATGTTTGTGGTGTTGAAGCATCTATTATCTGTATCTTTGGAGTAAATGGTTTGGTAAATATGCTATTTAGGTTTATGTTTTTTGGTGTAGGTTTCTCCATAGCTTTTTTGCTTGTACCTGCAGCATCAGTAATGTCATGGGTTTTAAGGAGTTTCCCAACGTCTCCTTTTAGTTCTGGCTGTTTTTCGTCTGCCGAACGACGTAGCTCCGCATTTTTATAGTCATACTGCTGACTTATAGATTCTTCTTTTTCTTCTAGCTTTTGAATTCTCAAGCCCATACTGTCCACTTTTGTACAAAGTGTAGTTAGGGTTTTGAGTATGTTTTCCATAACATTATCTTGTCCTGGCTGTGTAACTCTGTCTTGATAAATAGTCTGCAATCATATTTTTGTCAGTTTTTATTACCTCAATTGTAAATGTAAAATTTAGTATGTTTAATACTAGTCTCCTTATTTCTTTTGTTGTAACTGAATCATCTAATTTTTTCGTTATCCACCATTTTACTTGTGTATTATCTGTTCTTATGATAAATTTATTGTAAACAATATATGGTTCAAATGCTAATAAACATTTATATAATGCAAATAATTCTTTTCTATTTATTTCCCATTTTATTTGTGCTTCTGTATAAGATCCTGAATCGTATCTACAATGGTGTTCTATTTTTTCTTTTTCATATTTGTATTTTAAAACTTCTCCGTAACTATGATCACTTGAATCTGTTTCAACAATTTAAGTAAATGTTTTATTCTCATCAGGAAAATATAGTTTTGGTAATTTTTTACATAGATTCTTAATAATTTTTATATGTTCTTTATCTTTATTATCAAAATAATATTTGTATTTTTATATTTTTTGCTTTGTATTAATCATACTTCCTTCATTGTTAAATCCCGTTACTACCATAGGTGTTTTTAATTTTTCCCATTTATCTTCTGGTAAGCAATTATATTTACATATATTTGCTTCTGCTCCTGTATCTATCATAGGGGTATAATATTTGTTGTGATATCCTTCTATTATAATTTTTGCAAGTATAAATATTTTCATTAATCATTTTGTCCTTTTTATAATTATTTTCTTATTCTGACAAGTTATTGTTAACTGTTCGTTTTCTATATTGTATGGTTTAACTTTTTCTAACCATTTTATTCCTAATGTAATATTATGGTCTCCTTGGTATATTTTGAATTGTATTACTAAGGGTATTCCTCCTATAATTATTTCTTTTTCTGTTGTTTCTTCATTCGTGTTTACTATCTCACTAGGTAGTCCAGGGCATGTATATCTTGTTCTTATAATTTCTTCTTCTAACACTAACTCTCTTGTTATATAATTTTCTTCTTCTCCTGTATTTATTAATATTTTATATTTTCTTTGGTCTATTATTCCTGTTATGAAATAATGATATGGTGTTATTTCTTCTTTATCTAATAAGCTTTGTGGAATTTCATATTTTCTTTTAGATGTACTCATCCATGATGAGGTAGCTCTTGTCAATATATTTGGTACGCTTGAAGTGCTTAATCTTTCTTTTACTATCTCTAAATCTTCTTCTATATCAATTTCTTTATAGCTATAGTCATTATTATCTATTACAGTAATTATTTTTTCAAAAGGATTTTCTATTTTTATTTTGTTAATTTTATTTTTTGCTGTTATTTTATGCTTTGTTGTTATATATATAGGTTTTTACATCTTGCTGTAAATAATTTACTTCCTGGTGCTAGTTCTATTCCAGATATTTTCCAATATAGAACTAATGATCTATCTATATTTTTATCTGTTAATGATACTGTATAATTAGCACTTATTGTAAATTTAAATTTTTTATATATCATGTTTCCTTTTACTGCACTAATTATGCATTTTTCTATAGTATGTACAATTCTATCATCTGCTAAGTATATTTCTATAGGTGTATCTATTCCTTCTCTAAAGCAGGCTTTTATTAATATTTCTGTTCCTCCTAAATGTACATATTTTATTGGTGTTTTAGCTTTTATATCTTGTATTTCTTTGTTTATCATTCTTTTATTTATTATAGGTATATATGTTTTTCCTCTTGTGTATTTACAATCTATGATATGTTCTTTTTGAGTAACTACATAGTATTCTTCTTTTTGTCTTTTAAACCAATTTTTAAACATAGGTATTTCTTGTACTTTTTCAACACTTAAATCTAATTCTTTTCCTTTTATTTGTTCAAATATCATATTATCAAATATAATTATCTGTTCTGATGATTCTTCATCTTGATATTCTTCCTTAGATATTATTTTTATTTCATTTTCAGACATTATATTTCTTCATCTGCTTCATTATTATCTATGTTAATATTTTCTTCTTCATTCTCAGTTTCTATATCTGATACTTCATATATACTATCATTTTCACTTAATTCATAATCTATGTACTCTATTTGCATATATTTTTCATTATCTATAATTAATTCTGCAATTTGTTTTCTTTTTGGATTTTTGGGTAATTTACAATCATTAGCTATGTGTCCTATCTTTCCACAATTATAACAAGTAAATTGGGATATTTTTCTTTTTGGTCTGTATGGTCTTTTTATTTTATGGTTTTTTACATAATACCTTCGTCTTGGTTGTTTATATTTATATATAGTTTTTTTTTCTATAATTTTTATATTTTTTAGATTTTTGTTTTTTAGTTGTGCATCCAAATTGTGGTGCCATTTTATTTTTGCAACATGATAAATTTTTATTTAATACTTTTTCCATTTTTAGTCTTTCTTTTTGGTTTTCACATAGTTGTATGAACCATTGATTTAAAAATTTTATTCTAGATCCTAAAGTATCTACCATTCCTTCATTATTCCAACCCTTTATTACATTGGTACTAAATGGTTCTGGTAATTTTGTATAATATTGTTTTCTTATTTCTTTTGCTTCGTCTAAATTGTATTTAGCTTTGTAATAATATTCTTTAAATGCGCAAGTATATTCTTCTAAGTAACACATTTTACATATAGCTAATTTTGTCATAAGTTGTCTATTTATTATTTTTTCTCTATTTTGTTCTCTTATATCTGAAGTCATACCTCCAAATTCATTTCTTATTGCTGATTCATATTTATCTAGTATATATCTATATTTGTTGCTGATGCGGATCCATCCATTTTCTTATCATTCCTAAGTACTTCTAAACTTCCTGGGGGTAGATTTTCTATCCATAATTTTGTTGTTCCTACGAATGTTCTTTCTATGTATCTTGGTGTCTTTGCTGTTTCTATTTTGTTATCTATTAACTGTTTAGACATATTTCCTATCCATAATAATATTGCTTTATTTATATCTGCTACACAATCTAAATCTAAGAAATTATATTGTTCATTTGCTGGTTTAGGTGTCCAATTTTTATTTAGTCTACTGTTCCATATTGCATTATTTCTGTCTGATTGATTTTCAGGAATAAATTTATTTAGCTACTCATGAATATAAAATGGTATACCTGTTCTTGTAGATCATCTGTCATAGTTGATTTGTTTTCCATAGTTATTTAACTAACTAGCTCTGATACCAATGGGGGGTGGAAGCGTTAAAGAAGAATCTTGTAGAGAGGAGAGAGTAGTGAAAGACTGATGATCTTAGTTTTTGTTCCATTTGTTTTATTTCATTTGTTAATTCTAGCTCTTTATCTTTTTCTTTTTGTTTTTGTTTATTTTCATATAATAATTTTAACCTATCTAATTCTTTTTCTAATTCACTTATTCTTGTATTTTTTATTTCTTCTAAATTTTGTACTTCTTGTTTTGCTTGTGTTTTTATTTTTTCAATTTCTCTTGATTTATCTATTTCTTCATTTTCTTTTGTTATTCTTACCATAGCTGTTAAACTATCTTCTAATTTTGCTGTTTCTTTTCTAGCATTAAGTATAAATTATTTCCTATTTTCTTGTATCTTCTTCCTAAATTTGAAAATACTATTTTTATTATCATTCCATCTTGATTTTCATATGTTTTTTCGTCTACTGCAAACTCTTCTTTGTTCATTATGATCTATGTATTATATTATGTTGTAATTCATATTCAAGACAATCTAATTCTAATTCTAACATTAATATATCTTTTCTTTGTGCTAGTATTGATTTATTACATACTTCTGCTAATATATTTTCTTCTAACCTTCTTTTTCTATGTTGTAACTCTTGTTCTTTTTCAGCTATTTTTTCCATTATTTCTTCTATTAATTGTTGTTTATAGATTTCTCTGTTCATACTGTTTTTTCAAATAGCAGACATATTTATATTCTGTTTTGAATTTACTACAAAAGATATGTTATTAGAAATGCCATTTTTAGATAGATTTTATCCACACATAATAACAAAAAAACATTGGTGGCTTACTACACCATGCGGAAATAAGATAGGAGCAAAAAGAGTAAATAATAAACAGCGAAAACCTATGGAATGGATAAAAGGAAGTGAAAAGATAAACCACGAAATGGAAAATATAAATAATAAACAAATAACGCAATTAGAAATTATTATATTTGCTATAGACAAAGTCAAATTAATTAATGAACAACTAGAACAATTATATAGTGAAGATCCATTACAAGGATGGGAAAAACATAAGACAAAAGTAAAAATTGAATTAATAAACGAAAATAGTATAATAACACAGAAACCATTAAAATATAACTTTGATGATTTAAAAGAATTTAAAATACATATCGATGAATTATTAACAAACCATTACATACAAAAAAGCAATAGTAAACATACAAGTCCAGCATTTATAGTAATAAAACATAGTGAACAAAAAAGAGGTAAAAGTAGAATGGTCATAGACTATCGTAATCTGAATGATAAAACTAAAACATACAATTATCCGATACCAAACAAAATACTAAAAATAAGACAAATACAAGGATATAATTATTTTAGCAAATTTGACTGTAAATCAGGATTTTATCACCTAAAACTAGAAGAAGAATCCATTCAATTAACAGCATTCACAGTACCGCAAGGTTTCTATGAATGAAATGTTTTACCCTTTGGATATAAAAATGTACCAGGTAGATTCCAACATTTTATGGATAACTGTTTTAACCAGCTAGAAAACTGTATTGTATATATAGATGACATATTGTTATATTCTAGAACACAAGATGAACATATAAGATTATTGGAAAAATTTATACATATAGTAAAAAATACAGGTATAAGTTTAAGTAAAAGAAAAGCAGAAATTATGAAATCACAAATAAAATTTCTAGGAATACAAATAGATAAAAATGGAATAAAAATGCAAACCCATATAGTAAAAAAAATAATTACTATTGATGAAAATATAGATAAAAAAAAAGAAATTACAATCCTTTCTAGGATAAGTAAACCAGGTAAGAGAATATATACCAAAATTGGCAGAACATTTAAAACCATTACATAAAAAAAGCGGTGCTACGTCGTTCGGCAGACGAAAAACAGCCAGAACTAAAAGGAGACGTTGGGAAACTCCTTAAAACCCATGACATTACTGATGCTGCAGGTACAAGCAAAAAAGCTATGGAGAAACCTACACCAAAAAACATAAACCTAAATAGCATATTTACCAAACCATTTACTCCAAAGATACAGATAATAGATGCTTCAACACCACAAACATCTACCTATGCAGCTAGCCTGCATAAAGAGAAGAAAACATACAACCATATATCCCGAACATATATTGAAAACCTATACAAAATACAAAACTTTTTAAATCAAATATAATTTTCTGTTCTGATGATTCTTCATCTTGATATTCTTCCTTAGATATTATTTTTATTTCATTTTCAGACATTATATTTCTTCATCTGCTTCGTTATTATCTATGTTAATATTTTCTTCTTCATTCTCAGTTTCTATATCTGATACTTCATATATACTATCATTTTCACTTAATTCATAATCTATGTACTCTATTTGCATATATTTTTCATTATCTATAATTAATTCTGCAATTTGTTTTCTTTTGGATTTTTGGGTAATTTACAATCTTTAGCTATGTGTCCTATCTTTCCACAATTATAACAAGTACATTGGGATATTTTTCTTTTTGGTCTGTATGGTCTTTTTATTTTATGGTTTTTTACATAATACCTTCGTCTTGTTTGTTTATATTTATATATAGTTTTGTTTTTTCTATAATTTTTATATTTTTTAGATTTTTGTTTTTTAGTTGTGCATCCAAATTGTGGTGCCATTTTATTTTTGCAACATGATAAATTTTTATTTAATACTTTTTCCATTTTTAGTCTTTCTTTTTGGTTTTCACATAGTTGTATGGATCAAAACAGAAGTGATTAAATAAATGCCACTTACCTATAAGGATAAGAAAGGGAAAAAGAAAATTAAGAAATTGGGTGAAATAAAATGATAAAAAGGTGGTACGTTTAGCCAGTAGGTCAAGGAGGGAAACAAGTCACTAAAGTATACCCAAATATACCCTACCTTACCCTGAGCCTATGTTACAACTTAAGAAAGTCCTATTGTGATCCTAAGAGTTGTATGGAGAACTTAAAGTAGTGAAAATAAGGGCAAGCTAATGGCAATATGTATGAATGAGTTGTGAATTTGTTCTGAGAGTAAGTGTTCAGAAGTAATCCTTAGTGAAAAATGAGGATGTTGTTTTGAAGTGACGACTCTAGTTGCAATTTTTGAAATATTAGCACCTCGGTGAGAAATTGAAGAGGTAGGTGTCAGTGCATGGTGAGTCTCTGTCATAGTCTGGTTCCACATTATTCAATCCTAATAGTGATAACATGCATAAATGTGATGAGAATGATCGGAATTGATGGCCAAATGATTGCGAAAGATTAGATATGGATACTCTTGTACATGTAGTTAGTCATAGTGCGTCGATTGAGGAAAAACAACTATTTTTAGTTGAGGGTGTTGATGTACCGTGGTTTCACGGTACATAGTGATTTTTCCTTATATTTAGTGTGTGTCCAAAAGCCTTTTTGTATTGATTTTTATGTAAGTTTCTCCTTATTTGCAGGAAATCTTTCCAAAGATGAAGGTGGAAGTTTTTGATTGAGAAATGTAGAAGAGACGACCCACGGAGTTTATGACGGTCTACCGATCTTGTGACAGTCCATAGGTGACATCGTAGTGAGGAGAGAAGTTACTGAAGGAAGATGGTGAATTCTGACATAGTGTGGGATGTACGAAAGTCCATGAGGACCGTCGAAGCCACGACGGACTGTTCTGCTGGTTTTTCTTAATGATCAGAGAGTAGTCCAAGTACCCAAATTCCAATAAGTTAAAGTATTATGGAGCGAAGACCATAGACGGACCATCTTTCTTGGAAACGTCCCTCATACTTGTTCGTTGGGGGTAATGAATAAAGCAGAAGAAGAGTTTGTGAAGTATGGGACGACGGAGGCCATGTCGGCCCATCGTGACCATGATGGTCCGTCACGAGGTTCGTCGACTCAGACGCGTTTTGACATATTTTCAGTAATCAGAATCCTTCTTTTATTATGTTTTTGTTTTTATTATAAATAGTACGAAAAACCTTGTTTTTGGGGTTAGACTTTTTTATTGTTAGACTTTTGGATAATCTTTAGTTCTCTTGTTCGAATATTGAAGGATTAATATCAGCAGTTGTTAATCTTTTTCTGTAATTAATTGTTGGTGCTTTTGTTTATTAATCAAGTGAATTTCTAGATTTTATTCTTTCTCATTAAAGTAAGTGCATGAATTCTTATATTAAATATATGAATAGTGTGATTATGACCATGGGTAACTTAACTCCATAACTATGGTTGTGGGAACCATGAGTAAATAATGAGTAAAATCTAACTAAAATAGCAATTCTAGAATCGTGTCTTGCATGTATTGTTAATTCTTTCGTTTTAAAGTCTTTTTAACGGATGGGTTACGTTAGAACTCGCCTTAGTGCTACTTCCCGGACAAAGGAGGTACATAATAGGAAAAGAATTATCAACATAGATTTAGTGTACACTATCTAATAGGCTAGTGACGATTGGTACGAAGTAATAACTTAGTCAAATATCGAATACAATACTTAATATGAGGTAAAGGTAAGGGTTAGTATACCAACGCATGTAGCCGGACCAAAGTGCGGAGTGAAATTTTCTAGATGCAGGATCAAGGACATAAAGATACATAACTTATCACTTTACGTTCAAGATACTAGTATAGAATTGGTATAGTTAGAATTATCAAGTTAGGAACCTGTGGGGAACACTTAAGCCCTAGTTACTTTTATTAATTGATTAATCTTCGAGATTTGAATCTCTTAGTTGTTTACTTTATTTTATTTAATTAGTTTTATTAATTTAGAAATAAAAATCCCCTCTTTTGTCTTTGGTTTTCTAAGGAAATAGTTGACTAAATAATAGTAATAATAGAATAAAGTAAAGTCTGAACTATTTTCCACTTGGGATCAACCCCAACCTCATTAGTTGGGTTCTTTATTTGATACGACTGCTTTACTTCTTATTTGAGAAGTAAGTTTGAGCATATCAGCCTCTCTCATCACCCTGGGAAAGAATCTCTCAAGGATGGATGTCTTAAACAGCTCCTAGGTGAACGGAACTCCACCCTAAACTCAGATATCTTGCCACATCTTGAACCAAGTTTGTGCATTATCCGTGAGTTGATAGGAAGCCACTCTACTTTCTTAGTATATGTGGCCCCCATATCCACCAAGATCTTATGCATCCCATCAACTAACTCCTAAGGATCCTCCGAAGTGTTAAACCCTGTGAAAATAGGAGGATTGATCCCCCTAAAGTCTCTCAGCCTGTTATCCATACTATTAACAAGTGGGTTCTCCCTTTCAACAGTCTGGCGGTTGACCTAGTCAATCATGTCCTGGGCCTGTATATTGATGACATGTTTCATCTAGGACACAGATGCCCTCACCTCAGCATCAGTCAACCAAGCAAGGTTAACCGACATAACCACTCCTTTAACTGGAGCCTGGGGTAGAACCTGATTGCCCCAAGTAGCTGCTCCGCCTCTCCTTTGACTAATTGTTCTCCTAGTATTCATTTTCTGAAAAACAAAAAGGGTTGTGTTATACACGCTCATAACACCAAGAAAATCAAACATTAGGAAAGGCATGATATCATCAAAAGATGGGAAATTTTCCTACGCATCATGCAACCTCTATTGCAGGATAGTGGTGCACTTCACTACTATGACTTAGAAACTACTCAATGTGGACGATGTGAACTTATTATCATCGTAATTTAACCTAGACGAGACTGGCATCGTTGACCTCTCAAAGGTCGCAAACAAGCCTACATATGTCTTTCTTACTTCATCTAAGTTAATTTTAGCGGAAGATTAGAAACTTTTTATTTCTTAACATACATGTGTATATACTACTTAACATCGTAGGTGTTCACAAATCAACCATATAATAATGAAATAATCAAATCAAAGAATTAGTTCATAATTTTATTAAACGTATTTCACCCAAAACGGAACCAAAAATACAAAGTCTAAACAAAAATGGAAAGAAAAACTAGTGCAACTTGCTCCACAAAACATAACATTTTACACACAACACATAACATATTTCATAGAGTATATAACATATTGCATATAACACATAACATCTTTCATATCATTTGTTCATATGTCATGAGACCTTGGAATCATGGACTTATCATTAAGACTTCCCAAAAATGAGGAATTAACCTATGGAACCTCAACTAGGGAGCCTTCTTTAGCAAAAAAAGAGTTTGCTTTATTCATTTGTATGTACTTTACTTCATTTCGTTCATTGGCTAGTGTGAACACAACTTATACCTAAGATGAAGTTTAAAACATTCATCGGGTTCTTTGTGCAATGATCAAGAATGACCTATTGTCATTACATAGGTCTAGTTGACCTCTTGATTATCCTATCCGAACACCTTTGGTATCATTCATTTCATTATGTGAATCCTTTGTGGCTGGCCTCACTCATTCATTGGGTACTTTAAATTTTACCGACATAGATCATGTGAGCATCATGAAATCCAGTGTCTCCCAACACCAAAAAGAGGTGGAATCACTGCAAAAAGTGACCCAAAACATTCTAGCGGACATGGGAATTGAACGCCTCTAGATCCCTATATTGTCAATATATGTTTGAAGACTAGGAGATATAAGGAGACCTATACCCGGCATGCCGAACAGTATCATCTCATGAGATTTACGTGAACCTCAATCCTTGCCGAAAGAAGGCTTCATTGCTTATATCAGTCTATCTGTGCTCGATGTAAAATTCCATTACATTCAACTAATCCATTACGGAAGATGGATTCTAGTATGAGGAAATCATAGATCTAGATGATTTATAATCTCATCATTTGTATTAAGTGTGTGAATCTCAATACGTTCAATAGAGTGTTCATAAAGACTGGTCTGTTCATTAACTTTACACTCTAATAAGTGAGTACGTTTTGGTAACATTTACTTAGGATCATGTGAGATTGCTCTCATCTTTTACATTAGCCTCATATAATGTTGTCACCACAATCAGTAGCATTAGCACACTTGCTCTTAATTAGTACTCACCCCTTTTTACGTGAATGTTCAATTCATCATATGTCACTACACTTGACCATTAAGTGTGTTTAACACTTTTACTTAACCCTTCGAGGGTTTCATAATTTCATTGTTCATATCATCATTTCATTACATACATCTTAGGTTCATTATCTCCTAATGTATGCTAGACTTATGGGTCTATTCATACAAGCAATGAGGCTTAATTCATAGTTCGTTTTAGTGATTTATATCTTTCTAAGATTATGTAGTGCAAGACTTATGAATCTTGTATGTATGCCAAAATCTCGATTCCGATCTATGTAGGCAACATTATGTTGAAAATATTTTCACCTGTGACTTATTATCAATACAGAAATTTCGGGAAGGGAACCCGGTTTCGATCCTTGGACAACACTTACATTTCTCTTTTTATTTATTTTTGGTCACACAACATTGGACCGGAGATCAATCCCCAACATTGTTATTGCTTTTTCTTCTTTATTTTTTCCTTTTATTTTATACATTGGGGGACCAAGACGTTTTGGGATAGATCCCCCACAACCTCGTTATTTTTATTTTAATTCTCCTTTTCTACCTAGGGGTCGTGGGTTCGATTCCCACGCCTCACTCTTATTTTCTTTTAATTTTTCCTTAAGCTTGACCGATAGGTTGTGTGTTCGAATCCCACTCCTCTCATTTCTTATTTTCATACATTATTTTCCAGCAGGAGCACGGTTCGATTCCCACTTACCACATTATGTTTCACTTTATTATTTTCACAACTTTTAAAGTGGTGAGGTCACGAGATCGACTATTAGTAACCTCACTTGTTTTTCTTCACTTACCATGACAGTTTAAACAACTTAACTTGGCAGAAATTAATCAACAAGGTGCTGGAAAATTGAGTTACATTTTAAGGTTCTTTTCCATTTCATTACACGTTAGTTCTTAGGGGAATTTCATAGTGCATTTAGAATGTTTTTAGGTGCACTTTCATGGATTCATTTAGCCAAGATATTATCACTCAAATCAGCCACATTTCATATCATATGAACATCACGATTTACATCAACATGTGTAAATGAAATACAAAGAACAAACATGCCATTTCAATTCCTAAAACGTGACCAGTAGTCACAACAACACACCCAAACGCACGTAGTCACATTTTCGAAAAACATCAACATAAGTCACATAAAAATGGACATACATATAAACACATAAGCATCACCAAAACACGTTTTATCCCTAGTTTTCTACAAGAAAAAATAAGAAGCCTAGGATTCAATGAGAGCTAGTGATAGGGACATGAACCAGGGACAAAGAGAGAAGAGAACCCATACCTTTTTGATGTTCAACCCTCGACTTGCTGGCCGAAGAACTCCTCCAAACACAGGTCCAACACCGAAAGTTCAACACCAAAGGCGACGGACAACGTTCTCTTTGCCTACGCGATTGGTTTTGTTGTGTGTTTTTCTTCTTTTGTGGTGAGTTCTTCAAGTGTGAAGAACTTCGCTTATCTTTCTTTTCTTGAAATTCTTTTGGCATAGAGAACGTGAAAGAGAAGAAATATTAAACGTGTGTTGAGAGATAGACGTGAAAGGAGAGAGTTATCTTAGGCTTAGGAGTCTAGTTTAGGACTTAGCCAAATAAGGTTTAGTTAAATATTAAAAATCTGATTTCTCTTTTATTGTAAACCAGAAAATAAATAATAAATATTAATTAATTACATTAATTTACCAACTTAAATAAACAAAAACAATTTAAATCATCGCTTCCAACTAGGTTCGAACTCGAGTGGAGCAAGACTTCACTCTGAGATCTAATTTTCGGCCCTCTGTCCCCAAAATGCCCCTCCACCTAAATAATTAAAAAATTAATTATATATTTAGAGTAATAACAATACTACCCTTAGCCTGTAAAAAGACCATTTTACCCCTAGATCCTCCAAACCTAAGATTTTCCCTTTTTATGTCTGGTAAAGACTCATACGAGTAAAGTTTCGTATTCGAGGGCCCTTCAATGCTGGACCCAATCTTTTATAGCTTAAATAACTCTCCAAGTTAGTTGGATTTGTTGTAGGAAGTGTTCAGAAGTCTTGTTCTACGATCATCAATTTGTGTAAACCCGTTCCACTCATGGGCATTCTAGGCACATTAAGCATTACTTAGCATATCTATTTTTAGGGTTGTTACAAAGTAAGAACAATGTCTTATTCATTGTAATGATGAGAAAAATACTTCACAAGATTGGTGGGTTGGCAAACTAAATTTCTTTCAATAGGAAAAAGAGTAGTATTGATTAATCATGTATTGCTCTCGCTCCCATGCTACACCCTATCAACAATACATCCTCCTATTGGTGTACAATAAAAATGGAAAAAATGTATAAAAGATTTCATTTGGGTGGTTCAATTAGAAAAACAAAATTCATTGGGCCTCTTGGAACTCGATGTGTTACCCATATGATGAAGGAGGTTTTGTTTTAAGAATAAATCAAGGTATTTGTAAAGCTTTTAATACCAATAGTTGTGAACCTTAAGGGAGACCAATTCTATATAGAAGGAGTTTCTAAAGGTTAAGTATTGCCAAACGATTCATCCTGTTATTAAGAGGTGGTGCTCGGGAAACTATCAACCTTGGAATTCTATGTGCAAAATCAAAATTACTATGGATAGATATATACTATGTAAAATAGGAAGTGAATATATCTTAGTTTTGCAAGATAATTGAACGAGATGTAGAGCTCTCTGGCAATTTTTCCTTGATGATAAAAATCAAGATAGCAAAAAAAAATTGATATCTACATCAATGGGCAATGACATTAGCTAGGTTGGCATATTTTCATACCTTACCATGTTATGGATCATATTCATAGTATGAATGTAGATTTGTACTTGAATATCAACGATAGGCCTATTTGGACTCCAATGCAAAGTGGTTCCTTCACAGTGACCTTGTCTTGGGAAATTCAGAGGCAGAACAATGATATGAGTTGGTTTGATTGCAATACCTGGTGTAAGAAAGTACCCCTCAAGATGAGTTTCATCCCATGGAGAGTAGTGAGAAATTGAATCCCCACAGATTGTAAACTTACAAAGATAGAAATTCTTATGTCGTTAAGATCTCGTTGCTGCAAATCACCTCAGAGAAAGATGTTGACATTTAACCTGCTCTGGGAAATTTGCAAAAAAGATTTAGTCAATTCATTGTGGACCATTGGGGATTCCTTTTGATAACATTCCCATCATAATGTTAATCAAGTTTTGATGGACTTGGAAAACACATAATCCAGTCCCAAACATGCTAATAAAATATCTCCCTGCTTGATCCTTGTGGGAATTGTGGAAAGCAAGATGTGGGGATAAATATGGTCAGGACAGTTACAACACAAGGAATACTATTAACTATATATCTACCTCTTTATACCTAATTCTTAAAGGAAAATTTGATAAGATAAAGGTAGACCCTGACTAGGAATTAGTATGTTACTTGATGATAAGCGACATCTCGGACAAAAGAATTGTTCAAGTTAAATGGTTGAAGCCCTCTAATAACTTTGTGAATATTAATTCTAACGGAAGTTGTAAAAATGATTAATGTGGAGGTGGAGGAGTGATTCGATACCACCGTAGGAACCTTATTTTTGCTTATTCACTAAATCTTACACATGGTACCAACAATTGGGAAGAAGCTAAAGCATTGTTGTATGGAGTTGAATGGTGTGTGATGATTGAATATGATTAAATTTTAGCATAAAGTGACTCCTAGGTCTTGATGAACTCAATAAATGGCATCAACTCTATGCCATGGATAATTAATGATGAAGTACGGGAATTGAAAGCTCATAGAGACTGCTAGCTTCATTTTAAACAAATACTACAGAGAGGCAAACAAAGTTGCAGACCATCTGGCAACTCTTAGTTACGACAATCCTAACGACATGGCCTACGATGTTTTTGTATAACTACCGAGTAGAGTAAAGGACTAGTGAACATGGAAAGGTGGGAGATGACAATCTTTAAAACTAAGAAGAAGAGTAATGATCTAATTTGAGAAATTTCTTGAGAAAAATTTTGATACTGGCAATAGAGAATATAGATTTTGTTATATTTCTCACTTAGTTAATATAGCCAAAAAATAAAAGCCACCTCTTGCTTTTTTCATCTCAAGTAGGATAGCTTGATATCCTCTTCTCTTATGAGGGAGTAGTAATTCACTAAGTATAATATCCCTCAGATCATATAAAACTATTGCTATAAGCTGAATAAAATACCTTTTTGGTGAATAAAAAATGAAAAGATATATCATATAGACTCTAATCCTTGGCCTTATAAAAGTTTTCAAGTCCTAAAACTACCCACCCTAATTTCATTCTCTTAATTTTATACATTCTCTCCTCGGTTTTCTTCAAAATCCTCTCTCTAGACCAAGAAAAAAGAAGTGAGGTTCTTTACATTCAAGCATCCTTTCTACATCAACGCTTCGGGATTGAATCAAGTTATGCAGGTATTCTATCAAGGTTGTAACACCTTTTACATCTAGAAAGTCTAAAGAGAGCTAACAAGCAAGTTCTCGAACCGAAAATAGGCCATGGAACCTTCAGGGAATCCTAAAAGGTCTGTTTAGGGGTCCACAAGCTATTTAAGGGAGGTATTTCAACCGTCTACAGCGTTGCCATCATTTAAGTCTCTTGGATGGGACCCTAGAAGACCCATGTTGACTTATATGACCCGTGGAGGGGCCTTATAGTTGCTTGTCAACTTTTGATTTCATATCAATTTTTTAAAATGTGGGAATGATTTTTATAGTTATTAAGGTCAAAAGAATCTCCTAACAAAAAGTTCAGTTGAAAGTTTTCTAATCCATTGAGTTTCAATATGATATTTTACTTGGATTCAAATGACCATATATCTCAATACATAATGAAATAGATGACTCATTACCTATCAAATTAATTTTCTACAAATTATCTTTTCATCTCCAGAAACTTTCCTCCATTTTAGGTTTGGAGCAAAATGTATGCTCGTTTTAGTAATACCCTATTAGACAATCAAAGTTGCACAGATGACTGTACGAATACTATAGTTTTTCACGAACTATAGAGCCTTAAAAAGTCAATAAAGCCTTTTTCTAACGAAACTTCATCAATTTTAAGTTAGGGTCATTTGGGTCTTTCCCCTATGTGTTTGGTATCTAAGCTATGATATTTAAATTCTTAATTTAAGCCTAAACCACAATGTTTTACATAGATTTAATGGCTTAAAAGGTGTCAATGAGGTCTTATACGTTCATAAACACTTAAAGTTTTTAGAGTAATGTTCCAAGAGGAGAAAAAATGTTCTTTGAATTTCATTGATTTATCAAAGATTTGGTAAATAGAATGCATGAACTCGAGGTACTATCCTTTATTTGTAAATTAATATTAGGAGTGATAAGATTTACTACACATGATCGTTCACGCTTGTGTTAATAAATCATTTAGTTATAAAAGAATCTTATATAGATAAACTCTCAAGCACTTGAAAATGGTTGATTAATAGTGCATTAGTCTGAGTGCATATGTGTAACTCAAAGTACTTATAACTTCATGGTAAAAAAACAGTTTATTGTGGGGACATGATGAGTCCACAAGATGGACTCATTTAGGTCTATATTTTAATGGAAATAATGTCATCCAATTATTATTTTACCTTAATATATTATGAAAACCCTTAAGTTTCAGGTATTTAACGTTTGAAGGAAATCATGGACACTACATTGATTAAAAAGAACAAAAAGGCTAAAAATAACGAAGAAATGTTAACCTCATGATCGCCTAACCTTCTTGGCGAACTTCCAACATGATCATCAGTTTGCCTAATTTTTGAAAGTATGTCATCCCAAAAGAGCAGGGTAAATGAAATGGTGAAGATCATCAAAACCATTAGGCGACATTCTGAAGAGGTCACTCAACAGCCGAAAGTTATAGAACGTTAGAGCACAAAATGAGAAAAACAATGGTGAATAGTAATTTCATTCTGTGTATTGCCGATCCAATCGGTGTTAGATTACCTAATCACCGAGGAGCGGATGATTTTTGTAAACAAGTGGTCGAATGAAAAGTATCAAGAAAGAGGGAAATTTTCAAAACCTATCGGCAACCCCATCAAGATTTCCTTTTGTTATAGTTAGTTAGTTCAAGAAATGATGACGAATTGAGGGCAAGATGTAGGAGCATATGGTGCATCGCCGAGCAGTTCCGCGAAGCAATCATATGTCGCCTAATGAAACTAAGCATGGAAATTTTGAGGGAAGATGTCAAACCGTAAATCGCTGAGTTGATCGGCAACTTCGACTAATTATGCTAAATGATCTGCTGCATCACATATATGGGGAAAAAATAAATACTAGTTAGAGTTAGAATTCAAAGAGTGTAACAATATTATAATTTTCAGCTAGAATATTACTTTTTCATTTTTTTTATCTTAGTTTAAGAGGTTTTTAAAGACTTGAAGAAGAAGAGATTTTCATCTCCTTCAGTTTGGAATTGCATCTCTTGGACGTTTCATGCTTGGCTTATATTAAGAATTAAATGTTCATACCCATTTGAATGCAAGCTAATTCAGGAATAAATTTATATCTCCTAATACATGGCTAAAAAACACCTGTTGTGGGATGTAATTTGCAAATATGGGTTAGATTAGTTGTTGGGTCTTTCTTGCTGATAGTTTAATGGTATTTCAATTGTGATTTAGTTTAGTAGTTGTGGATGAATTTATTGAATTTATAGTTGGAAATACAAGTTCATATGTGTTTTCGGCTTGCTCGAGAGAGAAGCCATAATACATAGACTACTAAATTGATGGCCGGTGTGAGTGGGTTGACATGAGGTTTAGCTCGAGAGTGTGAACCCTAGTATCATTCCCACACACTTATCTCGAGAGAGTGAGTGGGCTAAGGCGGTTTCTTCTCTTCATGTGCAAAGTATCTTTTAAGGAGGAACACACTTGAAATGGGGTAAGTTGCTTGTGAGGGAGCTTATCACACTTAAAGTCTAGCATAGACATAGTTATTCCATGATTTCTCTATTAAAAGCATGTACCCAATGATTTAGTCTATCCCATATTCTATTCATATCTCGAGAATTCACCCTCTCAATTAGTTATTTTCTTTGTCATTTTTCATTATTTTTCTTTATTTGTTACAAACCCCAAATGGATTTTTGACACCTGGTCCTAAGCTACATATCGAGATTTTTATGATGTTTTCAAGAGACTGGAAAAGGAGATCATAAACATGGAACATACCATGCAGCCTGATAGGTCTCCAACTACAAGAACTACACTCAATAAGACGAAAATTGAGTATGTGTCTTACTTAAAACATCAAGAGAACATTCTGAGAGACAAAGCAAAAGTGTGATGTCTAGTAAATGGGGTTACAAACTCAACATACTTCCATAAGGTTATCCAAGATAGATGAAGACGGATAAGGATCAATAAGATATTGGAGGAGTATCAACCATGGGTACAAGGTAATGCTAATGTGTCTGAAGCAGGAGTTAAGTAATTCAATGAAATATCTGGTCAGGTACCTAATTATAAATACTTCCAAGCCTTGGAGGGTATCATCATTACTATCACAGACGATATCAACCATGCATTGACAACATTTCCGATGGATAAAGAGATAAAAAGCAACTTGATTACCATGGATCTTGACTGTGTCCCTAGGCCTGATGGATTCACCAATAAGCTTTTTTAAGACTTATTGGGGAGTGGTAGCCTCTAAGGTTACTAAAGCTTTGCAATTTTTCTTTTATTGTGCTTGTATTATAAATGGTTCACTCGTACTAACATCGCCATGATTCCAAAAATTAATCACCCCTCAACAATTTGTTAATACGAGGACTATTAGCCTTTGTAATGTAATATGTAAAATTTTCTATAAAGTTGTAAACTCCAGACTTAGTAAGTTCCTTCCACTTTTGATTAGTAATAACAAAAAGTGGTTCCATCAATTGTATATATATATTACAGAGAACATTCTTCTTAAACAACAAATTATTCAAGACATAGGTTCTGCTAATATGGAAGGCAATGTTGTTCTTAAATTAGACATATATAAACATTATTTTAGAGTCTCTTGTCCTTAGATGTGCATTCTCATGAAAAGGATGGGGTTCTATTTGAATTAGGGGTTGACTAAATTTTAGGCATAGCTCCGGTAACTTGTATTCCATATTAGTTAATGGAAATAAATATGATTTTTTTCAATCCAAGACGGGTCTGAGACAAGAAGATCCTCTCTCTCCTTCCTTGTTTGTTATTAGTGTTGAATTTCGCTCTTTTAAACTTAACAAACATAATCATAACATTGAATTCATTGGATTTAGCATGAATAAAGGGGCCTAATCATTAATCATCTAACATTTGCTATTGTTATTATATTATTTTCTTGTAGAGGCAGGTGATCTCTTGAGTTGATGATGGAAGTTTTGGGCAACTACTAAAAACTTACAGGACAAGAGGTTAACTAGATGAAATCTGGTGTATCACTTTATAGCAAAGAACACTCTCTATCTAATCAAAGGATTCAAGAGATCACTTGTAAGACTTACAAATGTCTACAAATCAAGTACTTGGCAGACAAATATATAAAGGAAGGAAAAACAATGTCTTATTCTTTGGAATGATAAGCAAATAACTTCACAAGATCGGTGATTGTCAAGCTAAATTTCATTCAATAGGAAAAAAAGTGTTTCGATAAATCATGTACTACTCTCGCTCCCAAGATACATTCTATCAACAATACATCCTCATTTTTGTGTGTTAAACCAAATGGAAAAAATGTTTAATAGATTTATTTTTGGTGGTTCAAGTGAGAAAAAGAAAATTCAGTAGGCCTCTATGAACTCGATGTGTTACCCATATGATCAAGGACATACATCCTTTAGAATACATCAAGAAATTTATAGAGCTTTTAATACAAATACTGGTGAACCATAAGGGCGACCAACTCCCTATAGATGGAGTTTCTAAAAGCCAAGTATTGCCAAAGGATTCATCCTCTGATTAAGAGGTGCTGCTCAGGAAACTATCACTCTTGGAATTCTATGTGCAAAATCAAGAGTACTATAGATAAATATATATTATGGAAAATAGGGATGATATGTCTTGTGTCGCAAGATAATTGGACAAGATTTGTAGCTCCCTGGCAATTTTTCCTCTATGATAGAAAACCATGATAGGAAAAAAAATGATATCTACATCAATGGGCAATGACATTGGGTAGGTTGGGACATTTTCATACCTAATCATGTAATGGAGAACATTCATAGTATGAATGTAGATTTGGACTTGAATATCAATAATAGGCCTATTTGAACTCAAACACAAAGTGGTTCTTTCACACTGACCTCATCTTGAGAAATTGAGAGGCACAAGAATGATAAGAGGTTGTTTGATTCAAATACCTGGTGTAAGAAAGTACCCCTCAAGATGATTTTCATCTTATGTAGAGTAGTGAGAAAAATAATCCCCACAGATTGTAAACTCACAAAGATGGGAATTGTTATGCCGTTAAGATGTAGTTGCTGCAAATCACATCAGGAGAAAGATGTTGACCATTTAAGTTGCTCTGGGAATTAGCAAAAAAGATTTAGTCAATTCTTTGTGGACCATTGGGGATTCCTTTAAATAAAATTCCCGTCGTAATGTTAACAAAGTTCTTGTTGACTTGGACAACAAATAATCTAGTCCCAAACGTGCTAATGAAATATTTCCCTGCTATCACCTTGTGGGAATTGTGGAAAGCAAGATGTGGGGATAAATATGGTAAGGACATTTACAACATAAGGAAAACTATTAACTATATATCTACATCTTTAGACTTAATTCTTAAAGTACAATTTGATAAGATAATGTTATACCCCAACAAGGAAACAATATGTTACTTGATGATAAGTAACATCTCCGACAGAAGAATTGTTATTGAAGATTAATTCAGCCAAAAGTTATGAAGATGGTTATTGCGGAGGTTGAGGGGTGATTCGAGACCACCGTGGGAATATTATTTTTTCATATTCACTAAATCTTAGACATGGTACCAACAGTCAGGCAGAGGCTAAAGCATTCTTGTATGGATTTGAATTGTGTGTGATGAATAAATATGAGTATAATTTTGCGGATATTGACTCCAAGAACTTTGTGAACTTTGTGAATTACATCAACTCTATAAAATGGATAATTTATGATGAAGTAAAAAATTGAAAGCTCATAGAGACTATTAGTTGTATTTTAAGCCACTACAACAGAGAGCCAAACAAAGTAGTAAATCATCAGGCATCTCTTAGTTACGAAAATTCTAACAATATGGCCTATGATGATTTTTTAGAAGTACTGACTAGAGTAAAGTCATAATGAACATGTATCTGTGGGAGATGACAAACTTTACAACCATAAAGAAGAGTAATGATCTACATTTGAGAAATTTCTTGAGAAACTTGTATACTAGCAATAGATAATATACATTTTGTTATATTGGCTCACTTAGTTAATATAGCCAAATGTAAAATCCACCTCTTGCATTTTTTTCATCTCAAAGTGGGATAACTTGATATCCTTTTCTCTTATTAGGGAGTAGTAATTCACTTTGTTTAATCTCCCTCAGATAATACGCAACTTTTGATGTAAGATGAAAAAAATAACTTTTTGGTGGAATATAAAACAAAAGTTATATCTTTTAGACATTAATGCTTGGCCATATAAATGGTTTTCAAGTCCTAAAACTACCTATCCTAATTTCATTTCTTTAATTTTATACATTCTCTCCTAGATTTCCTCCAAAATGCTCTCTCTAGATAAAGAAAGAAGAAGCAAGGTTCTTCAAGTTCAAGTCCCATTCTACATCAATAATTAGGGCTTCAATCAAGTTATATAGGTATTCTATCAAGGTTGTAACACCTTGTACATCTAGAAAGAGAATAAACAGGGCTAACAAGCAAGTCCTCGAACCTAAAATGGACCATGGAACATTCAGGGAACCCTATACGGTCTGTTTAGGAGTCCACAAGCTTTTTAGGGAAGATATCCCAACTGTCTAGGGCTTCCACGATTTGAGTCACTTCAATGGGACCCTAGAATACCAATAGTGAGTTATATGACCCGTTGTGTTGATATAAACTCTTTAAAATGTGGGAATGATTTTTATAGGAATTCAGGTCAAAAGAATCTCCTAACACAAAATTAAGTTGAAAGCTTTCTAATCCATTAAGTTCCAATATGATATTTTACTTGGTTCAAATTCAAATGACCATATCTCTCAATACTGAATGAATTAGATGACTAATAACCCATCAAATTAATGTCCTACAAGTCCTCTTTTCAACTCCCTAAAATTTGCTCCATTTTATGTTTGGAGCAAAATGTTAAGCTCGTTTTAGTAATACCCTATCAGACAATCAAAGTTTAACGAATGACGATAAGACTACTATAGTTTTTCACGAACTGTAGAGCCCTAAATAGTCAATGAAGAATTCCTTTAAGGGAACTCGATCAGTTTTAATTCACGGTCATTTTGATTTTTCCCCTATGTGTTTGGTACCTAAGATATGTTGTCTAAATTCTTATTTTAAGCCTAAACCACATTATTTACATAGGGTTAAGGGATTAAAATTTGTTAATAAGTTCTTTTACGTTCATAAAAACCTAAAGTCTTTTTGGTAAGGTTCCAAGAGGAAAATAAATGTTTTTTGAATATCGTTGATTTTTCAAAGATTTTGTAAATAGATTGCATGAATTGAAAGTGCTATCCCTTATTTGTGAAATTTATATAAGGTATAATAAAAATTACTTTGCATGATTGTTCACGCTTATGTTAATAAATCATTTAGTTATAAAAGAATCTTTTGTAGATAAACTTTCAAGCACTTGAAAATGGTTGATTGATAGTGCATTAGTCTGAGTGCAAATGTGTGACTCAAACTATTTATAACTTCATGGTGAAAAAAATAGTTTATTGTGGTCACACGATGAGTTCACAAGTTGTACTCATTTAGGTCTATATTTTAATAGAAATAATGTTGTCAAATTCTTATTTTACCTCAATATATGGTGGAAACCCTTAAGTTTAAGGTATTTAAAGTTTGAAGGAAATCATGGACTCTACGTTGAATAAAAAGAACAAAAAGGCTATAAAGAACGAAGAAATGTCAACCTGATGATCGCTTAACCTTCTTGGTAAACTGCGAACATGATCATCAGTTTGCCTAATTGTTCAAGTAATGTCATCCCAAAAGAACAGGGTAAATGAAATGGTGAAGATCACCAAAACCATTAGGCGACACTCTTGAGAGTTCACTCAACAGCCGAAAGCTATAGAACGTTAGAGCATAAAATGAGAAAAATGATGGTTAATAGTAATTTTAATCTGCGTATCGCCGATCTAGTCTGCGTTAGATGACCTAATAACCCAGGAGCGGATGATTTTTCTAACAAATGCTCAACCAAAAAGTATACAGGAAGAGGGCAATTTTCAAAACCTATTGGCGACCCCATCAAGATTTCCTTTAGTTATAGTTAGTTCGTTCAAGAATTGATGACGAAATGAAGGCAAGATGAATGAGCATTTGGCGCATCGTCGAGCAGTTCCGCGAAACAATCCTATGTCTCCTAATTAACTTAAGCACAAAAATTGTTAGGGAAGATGTAAAACGGTGATGAACGACATCAAAGGGTGAATCGTTGAATTGATCCGCAACATCGACTAATGTGTCGAATGATCTGCTGCATCACATATATGAAAAAACAATAAATACTAGTTAGAGTTAGAATTTAAAGAGTGTAACAATTTTATAATTTTCATCTAGAATATTACTTTTTCATATTTTTTATCTTAGTTTGAGAGGTTTTCAATGACTTGAAGAAGAAGTGGTTTTCGTCTCCTTCAATTTGGAATTGGATATCTTGGATTTTTCATTCTTGACTTGTATTAAGATTTAAATATTCATACCATTTTAAATTCAAGCTCATTTAGGTATAAATTTCGATTTTCTAATGTAATGCTAAAAAATACAATTCATGGGATGTGATTTGGAAATATGGGTTATATTAGTTATTGGGTCTTTCTTGCTGATGGGTTAATTGTACTTTCATTGTGATTTAGTTTATTAGTTGTGGATGAATTTAATGAATTTATAGTTTCAAATACAAGTTCATATATGTGTTTTCTACTTGCTCTAGAGAAAAGCCATAAAAAATAGACTAGTAAATTAATGGCCGGTGGGAATGGGTTGAGCTCGGGAGAGTGAACCCTAGCCTCATTCCCACACACTTAGATCGAGAGAGCGAGTGGGCTAAGGCGGAGGTTACTCCTCATGTGGAAAGTAGTTATTCGGGAGAAACACAGTTGAAATGGGGGTAAAATGTGAGAGAGAGAGCTTATCACCCTTAAAGTCTAGCCTAGTCATAGTTATTTTATGACTTATGTATTAACAGTATGTACCCAATGATTTAGTCTATCCCATATTCTATTCACATCCCGAGAATTCCCCCTCTCATTTATTTATACTCTTTATCAATTTTCGTTGTTTTTGTTTACCTGTTACAAACGCCCCAATGTATATTTGACACATTCCTTTCACCTCTTTGATTTTCCATGTTTGTTTTCAATAATGTCGTTAGATATGACTTAATTAGAACCCAATTCTAATATTATACGATCGTAGACACTTACATTAGAAGTTGTGTCGTTGATTATGTAAACATCAAAATTGCACCGTTGCGGGGTAGTGGTGTTACATTAATCCTTTTAGATTAGTAATAGTCTTGTTCTTCTTAGTTGTTGTTTACATACCCAGTTTTTAGTTTTGTTTTGTAGGCTCTGTGATTATTTTAAGATATATGAGTGCAGACGGTGAGAATAGTTGTCAAGCAAGCAACCTAGAAGGATTAGATTCCAAATAACTCCATCAAGTCGTGGGAAGAGTTTATTGTGATCTTTCATGAAATATTCTTCACTCATAAAAAATCATGAAATTGCGGGAAAACACAAAATTATAAAAACAATAGGGAGAAGCAATTCATGAAGCATGGACAAGGTTTAAGATATTTTTTGCGAAAGTGACCAATACATTGATTTCCAAGCTAATTCATGAAGCAATCATTTGATGTAGCCTCATTTCTCCTAGATGGTATGACACAAGTAAATCAAGTATAAGACACCAACAATGATTACATTTCCCCATTGTGTTTCAAATTAACGCAAGATCAACTTTGTAAAAAGGAGAGGAACAAAAACATTAAAAAGATCTTGGGTCAAATGGAAATTATATAGGAACATATGAAGGGAAATTCTTGAGTATTCCGAGTTTACAAGGGTTTCTCTTTCGGTTAATAAGACCGAGCGAGAATCAAGGTGGGAACTGCAAAAGATACGAGGATGGTTTCCACCGACTCTATCGACCCCGGGTGTAATTCAAGACAAGATGATTATGAGGAGGACCATACTAATTAGAGTGAAATCCCGAGATCTAAAGATATTGAAAGCAGCCCTCAGGAAAATGAGTTATTGTTGCTTATACATGATTAAGTTAAGGGTTCTAACGTTTTGCTGAAAGGGATGAAAAATGATTTTTCATAATTCAGCTGTAGAGTCATTTTCATGTCGATACCATGAAAATGTTAGAAGGTCAATTGAGTCTACTATCATCTCAATTAACGTCCAAGGCACATGAAAGAACATGAAAGAGAGCTGGCGGTAGTTACCCACAGCGGGAAAGTGGAAATCGGAAAATGTTAGGGAGGAACAAGATCTACCTATTCAAAAAAACAATCCCAAAGAATCGTAGGAGGAAACTTAGTAACATGTTCAAGTCTTATATATCATACACATTTACCCAAAATACCTCCACCATTCTCCCCATCGCTTGAAAAGGAAGAATAAAGATGAGAAACATTCTTGTCAGTGCTCAATAAATTATCAATTAACCTCCCTAGGGTTGAAGCCTTGTTGGAGATGTCGGGATACGCCAAGTTCATGAAAGAGCTAGTTTCAAAGAAAAGGAGTTTTGAGTATGAAACAATTAAAGTACCCCAATGTTACAGCGCAATTATGAAAAATCATTCAATAACTAAGAGAGAAGATCCTTGTGAATTTGCCATCCCATGCACCATTGGCATTCTCTAATTCTCTAAAGCCTTGTGTGATTTAGGAGCGAGCCTCAGTTTAAATCCCTATGCAATATACAAGCACTTGGGACTGTGTGAAAAAAAAGGCAACCACTATGAGGATATGGAGAATCGATCAATCAAACACCTAGTGGGGATCCTTTATGAAATTTTTGTGAAAGTAGATCAGTTCATTTTTTCGCCCGATTTTTTTATTTTAGATTGTGAGACTGATGATAAAATTTCCATTATTTTGGGAAGACCATGCTAAGCATCTAGGAGAGCATTGGTGGATGTCGAAAGTGGGAAATTTTTAAAATCTGCGTAAACTATGATGAGGTCACCTTCAATACTTTCAAATAAATGAACCAAAAAATTGATATATATATGATGATCCTAGTTATGTTTGCCTGCATCATATGACGATGCCAACCAACTGACATAAATACATTAAATGCACGAGTATGCAAGTTGGAATGCTAAAATACAACATAGACTTGAGAGGAAATCTAAAGATCATACCTGACTCAACTTCACTCAACATAATTGAACTCATTTCAGTATAGAACATTTTAAAACATGTGCAATATGAAGAAACAGTTTTTAAAACATTGTTTTGTGTATGCAATGATACATACAACTATGAGATGTATGTAAATTACAAATAAATTGATGTATATAAAATATAAAATACAACTCTAGAAATTTGTCTTACCGACAACCATCACTTAAGAACTACAATGATGATATGAAACATTACCTCACGGTGCCAAGAACCAACATATATCATACCATCAATATAGGACCTAACTTAACTTAGTGGATCCACGAGTCCATGCAAAATGATTCATCTAAAAAGTAGGAACCCTTTCTACCTATGACGACTACACGGTTTATGGGGGATTGAGTTAATATGAGCTCACATCCCCATATCACTTCTCAATACTACTACAAAAATATACATAACTCATAAAATATACTTAGATCGTACATTCGGAAAACAAATTTTTCTTTTTTGAGATAATTACGCCAGCTAAGCATAAAATCTCTCTTGGAAATTAAAGTTTCCCCTCATGCTTCATTTAGAAAGTGATTACTCTTGTTAGAAATCTTGCTCGAAGGCTCTTTGGAAATCTCATTTTCCGTTCCTACTTAAATATGAAAACATTTTAAATATTTTTAGAAATACTTAATCCCTATATAAATTTGAAGAAATGAATCAATTTTACGCTATAATGAAATTAAAATGTAGGTCTTAAAATAAAGTTAAAATATTTGCAAAATACGTTTGAAAAACATTAAGAGCTTCTAGTAACTTGGCTCTTGACTTCTATTGACTTTGATATTCACTTATCTTTAATTGAGTCTTAACTGGTCCTTGAATTGAATTATGGATTAACGGATTGAGATTTGTGATTGGAAAGATCTTATGATGTTTATGAATGATTTTAGATATCTGAGGATGAGGAAAGACCAAAAATAAGTATTTGAGAGTAGGTTCAGAGGTGGAGAGATTTTAGAATTAAGTTTCGAAAAATGACTTTTGAGGAATAACACTCGGTGACAGCTCTGCAACGCAAAACAAAATCTCCCTAATCTTGGAACCTTCTCTGCGACGTGCCATTGATGCCAGTTTTCTTTTGACAAAATTTCTTCTTCATATTTTCATCTCTAAACCCTCTAATCTCCATGGGTTCTTTTAGCCAATACATATAATCCATTACGCATACAAAGTACATCATATTATAGTCAATATCTAACCTTAAAAATATATTAGCATCAAACAACTCCTAAACAAATTCAATGAAACAAGAATTTAATGGAACTTCAACAAATCCATGAAGAATTCAATTTCTAAGCTTTCAAGAACATAAATTCATTGAAATAATTCACGATTGGCTTGTTGTCGAATTAATAAAATGTTATGTGTCCTCAAAATACCTTTTTAGGGATCACCCCCGTTGAAATCCACAAGCTAAGCTTTAACGATCTTGACGAACCTTGACATTCTTCTCCTTTTTCCTCTTATCTCCTCTTTTTTCCGATCATTCAAAACCCTAACTCTGTTGGTAAAAGTGTAAACTAATCTAATAATACCCTTATTTAATAATCAACATTGAACCAAAATAATTAGGTAAGGAAAAGACCAAACTACGCCTTCAAAATTCGGATATTACTTCCCATATTTGAACAACCCAACTTCCAGAGGCATGACTCATTGATACAAACTTGAAATTGCACAAAGTCGGTGTCTTTGGAAAGATTATTCCAAATTAATTACAACCATATCTGGAATCAAACAAAAATTATATTGATCTAGGAATTAGGGACGTTTGAAGTTGACCAAATTTCACTTTTCCTAACTTAAACAAATTTCAAGATGTTTTCATTATTTCCAAAAATGACTATTTCTATTTATTTGATTATTCTTAGATGTTTCTAATTGCGAAATTTTACAATATATCGCCCGTGGAAATATTCGTTTTCGAATGAGATTATTCTTACTAGGCTAAAGGTGGTAACATTAAGTCCAAACACCCAACAAGCAAATGTGAATAAACATGCGAACTTATTAGTCATTACTAATAAAGGATTAGTAACTAAATTAGGAACTTCTCCGGACTCAAACAGATGCAGATATTCTCTTCTTCATATCTTCCTCATTTTTCAAGTAACTTCCTCAAAAAACAGATTCTTCTATAGAACTTTGACTGATATTTCTTCCTTAGTCCTAAACTTGTGAACTTGGTTGTCTAGGATTCGAACAAAAATATCTTCATAAGATAATATATATTTGATCACAATATGTTTGATTGATATATTGAATGAAGGTTCGCCCATGCACTTCTTCAACATGAGGATATGCAACCCCGGATGAAACGCTGCTAACTCATGTGGTAGTTACGATTCATAAGCTACCTTGCCTATTATTTTGTAAAATCTATAAGAACCAGCATACCAGGGACTATGTTTCCCCTTCTTACAAAACCTCATAACTACCTTTATGGGTGGAAGTTTCAAGTGTACCCAATCACACAATCCACCTTGATACCACATAACACTACCTCTCCTTTGTTCAAAAGCCAACATTTTTGTTTATGAATACTATTCAGGCTATAAAGAATCTTTGTCTTGCTTTCCTTTTTATTTAGACACTAATTAAGATTCAGTCCCATTCATCACCACTACTCCTTCTTCTGTGGAATTTATTATTTAAAATCCTAGTCGTTCAAGTCTATGCACATCATTTTGCTAACTCTTCCCTATCTTCTTTAAAATGGGTGGTACTACCCATAGACTACTTTCTCAAGGCATCGGCACCAACATTAGCCTTAACTAGGTGATAAAGAATACACATTTCATAATTTTTTAGTAACTCTAACCACTTAATTTTTCTATGATTAAGCTCTTTCTTAGTGAACATATACTGAAAACTCTTGTGATCAGTGAACACATCCTCATGAACAACATAAAAAAAGTAGGTGCCTTATTTTCCAATAAAATACTACAGCATCAAACTCAAAATCATTGGTTGGGTAATTCCTCTCATAAAATTTCAATTGTCTGAAGTCATAAGATATAACATGGACATTCTACATTAACACAATAGCCAAAATAACGCTAGATGAATCACAATACATAGCAAAACCTTGCTTATCTTCTAGTAAGGTCAAAGAAGAGGCATTAGCCAACCTCTTTTTCGATTCCTAATAGATTTTCTCGCAAGCTTCAAACCAATTAAAGTTAATTGTTTTCTTAGTAAATTTGGCCAAAGGAGACGAAATGGACAAGAACCCCTCTACAAACCTTCTATAATATCTCGCCAAGCCTTGGAAACACCTAAGATCAGTTGGAGATATAGACCTAGGACAATTCGGTATTGCCTCAATTTTCTATGTATCAACTCTAATTCTATCACTGGAAACGATGTTGCTCAAGAACGTCAAAGTCTCTAGCTAAACTCACATTTAAAGAAGTTGGCATACAACTCTCTATCTTTCAATGTTTGAAGAATTATTTTAAGATGGCTAGCACGATCTTCCTTATTCCTCAAACAAATTAGAATGTTATCAATGAAGATGACAAATAAAAAATTTAATTGAGGCTAGAATAATCTATTCATATGGTCCATGAATGTTGCAGGCACTTTTTCAAACTACAGGACATGACCAAAATTCACAATCACCACTATGGGTCCTGAATGCTTTCTTTGAAATATCACATTCCTTTAATTTCAACTGATAGTAATTGGATCTGAGCTATATTTTTGAGAACACGAAACACCCTAAAGTTTATCGAAAAGATCAAAAATTCTCGGAAGAAGACAGTTATTCTTTATGATAACCTTCTTCAACTAACAGTAATTTATTCATCCTAAGGAACCATCTTTCTTTCTTAGAAATAAGACTAGAGTGCCCCAGGGTGAGACACTTGGACAAATGAAGCCTTATATATAGATCCTTTAACTACTCTTTACGCTCTTTAAACATTGTTGGTGCCATTCTATATGACAGAATAAATATAGGAAGAGTATCTAGAAGAAAGTCTATACAAAAGTTTATCTGTCTTTCTTGAGTGACTCTATGAAGATAATTTGGGAAAATTTCTTAAAACTCATTTAATACTGAAACTGAATGAATAGAATGTATCCCAATGCTTGAGTCATTAACTAAGACTAAGTCATATATACACCCCTTGAATACTAACTTCATTGCCTTAAGGTATGAAATGAAACGACTCTTAGGCATTGTTAGAGCTTTTTCAACTCTAAGACTAACTTATTTGGAAACTGAAACTTGACAACTCGAGTTATACTAACGACTAAGGCATAATAGGAAATGAAGCCTGTCCATACCTAGAATGACCTCAAAATCTACCATGTCTAACTTAACTAATAAGCCATGGTACTCATGTGATTGACAGAAATGGAACAACCACGATGAAATATTTCTACTAAAATAGAATCACCAACAAGTGTGTAAACATTCAATGACACACTATGTTGTTCAAGAATAACATAAAAATTCATAGAAACATAAAGACTAAAAAAAAATTTAAACTCACCTCTGGGTCTACCAAACCATAAATAGTAAAGTTAAAGACTTAGATCATACTAGTAACAACATATAATGATTCCTTTATCTATTGGAGACTATTGATAACATACAAGCGATTTGTTCTTCCGCCAAAACTAGAAGTACTAGGTGAAACTCTTTCTGGTGGAGCAATTGAAGCCGACAGGTTTTATTGCTAGGATTTCCACTACCCTGCCCACTCTTAGGGCACTCTTTCATGAAGATACCCTATTGCCCACAATTGAAGAAACATGTTTGCCCATCACGACTCTTACCTGAGTGGTTTCTACCACACCTAGAATATGCATGAGGCATACTCCCCCATGTGTCATGCTATCTTGAGGATAAACAAGTTTATCTCTGAATTTCAGAGTATTGTACTCACATCTATGGTTTATGAAGTAATAATGGTTAATGCTCCCTACCAATGTAACTCTATATGAATCTGTGATTACATAATGTTAGGAGTCTTGAATGTAAATATGGAAGTTATCTTTTCTCCTAAGCAAAATTGTGATGTGTTGTCAATGCATGTATGTGAATTGTGGTCTTAAGAGGGTGGATGCCTCAATGTAATTTTGATATCAATTATGTGATCATGTTAATCAACGTACACCCACTCACACCTCATGCATGCTTGCAAGTAGTATAGGTTAATGGTGTCTAAAGCTTGGATATTTTCCTATGAACTAATGTCTACTACTATGCATGTAAAGTATATGTCCATGAAGTATGTTATGTATCCCTTAACTATGATGGCTTGATAGTTGTACTAGTATGGAAAAAGGTATGGGACCACGTATATGTATTGCACATGTGTTCCTTGATAGGATAGTTCCAACGTTGTAATATATGTACATGAATATGAATGTATGAGTATATCACGAATATATCTTTTATGCTATGATTTAAAGAATATGTTATGATAAAATATGTATGCATAGTGTCTAAATATATTTATATGAAAGATTTCTCTGTAACAAGCCTAAAACTTGATATGCTAAGTTATGCTTAATGTGTCTAGAATGCCTACGATTAGATTTGGTTCACAAGGATTGATGTGCGTAGAACCAGACCTCTGAATCCTTGTAACAGCCAAGCCAACTAACTTGGGGAGTTAGTTGATCTTGGAAATGTTGGGTTCAGCGATGTACGGCTCCCGATTATGAAGATTTACCCAGATTAGCCTTAACGGACTTTAAAAGGGGATATTTTATGTTTGGAGGGTCTAGGGGTAAAATGATCTTTTTTAAGGCTAAGTGTAGTATCGTAATTACCCTAAATATGTAATTAATTCATTAATTCATAAGGTGGAGGGAAATTTTTGGGAGAGAGGGACGAAATTTGCCTTTGAGTGAAGTCTTGCTCAACCTGGGTTCGAACCTAGGTGGAACCAATGATTTAAATTGTTTTCATTTAAATTGGTAAATTAAATTGACTAATAAATATTTATTAGATTACTTAATAAAAAGGAAAATCACTTTTTTATTAAAGAATTGAAAGAGTCCTAGGTTGACTTATTCCCAAACTAAAACTCATAATCCAAGGAAAACTCTCATTTCTCACGTCTATCTCCCCAACACTCACGATCAAACCATTCTTTTTATCACGTTCTGCCTAAACAACGTAAAAGAACAGAATCATAACCAAAGTTCTTCACACTTGAAGAACTCACAACGAAAATTACAACCAAACAACTAATCAAAAACGTCACGCAAGAGGGAGAATTATTCTGGCGAATTGGTGTTGAAGTTGAGGGAATTTGGACATGATTTTTGGAGAATGTTTTGGGCAGCAAGTAAAGGTTTTAACTACTTAAAAAGGTATGGGTTTTCTTACTCTTGGTTACTTTCCCAAGAGACCCTTAGGAATCAGATGAATCTACTCCGAAAACCTGGGGTGTTCCCCTTTACATGTTCCCTGTCACTAGCTCCAATTGATTAGTAGGTTGGGTATGATTGCTTGTAGGAATTAGGGATGTAATGTATTTTCATGTTGGTTAAGTTCATGTATGTATGTTTGGAGTAATGTGAATGCTAAGGCATGTTGTCCGAAATTGTGGTTGTATTCTTACAGGCACAAACTTGTATAAATCGTGATGTTCATATGAAGTATAATGGGACTGATTTGAATGGAAATTATAAGCTAAATGAATCCATGATAATGCACCTAAAGATTTACTAAATGATCCACGAATTACCCTAAAAACTAACATGTAAACGTTGATGAAAATCAGCTGAAAAACGTGCAAAATTTCAAGAATCTTGTTGATGAGTTTCGACAAAGATAAGTGATGTAAAAATGATAATTTGATTGCAAACTCTTTATAGAATGTGATCTCAAAAATGCACCTAAAGAACTCCCTAAAAACTACTCCAAATGTATACACATTTAACATGAAAGAGGTGATTAAATAGGCTGCAAAAATGTGATCAAAATTCCAGCACTTTGATGTAAGATTCGGTAAAGTTTAGTCAATTAACATGTTATTAAAAAATGAAGAAAAATAAGTGGGTTCACTGAGGATCGAACCCATTATCTCACCTTGTTAAAAGTCATAAAATAATGTGAGTTAAAAGAATGTGGTAAGGGGGATTCGAACCGTGACCTTGGCTGGAAAATGAATCTATGAAATATAAATGAGAGGAGCGGGATTCTAACCCACAACCTCTTGGTCAGACATAAGGAATTAGAAATAAATAAATAGTGAGGCGTGTGGGAATAGAAACTACGACCTCTAGGCTGATTAAGGGAATTAAAGAGAAAACTAAAGTAAGGTTGTGGGGATCCAATCCCATATCCTCAAGGTCAACTCGGAAAATTAAAAAAAAAATGAAGTTGTGGAAATCAGTCCCACAACCCCTCGGTCCCAAGACAAGTGTATAAGAAAGAAATAAAAATAAGGAAAAATGAAACGAAGGTGTTGGGGCTCGATCTCGGGTCCCCAAGCCATCTGGATTAAAATAGAATAAATAAAAAAGATGTACGTGTTACCAAGGGATCCGAAACCAGGTTCCCTTGCCAAAATTCCATATTTATATATAAGTCATATATGAATAAATATTAAAAAATAATGTTTCCTACATAGATCGAAACCGAGATCTTCACATACATACAAGATGCATAAGTCTTGTACCACATAATATTAGGAAGATATGAATCACTTAAACAAACTATGAATGAAGCCTCATGGCTTGTATGTGAGGACACATAAGTCTAGCATACGTTTAAAAGTATGTGAGCCTAAGATGTATGTAATAAAATGTTGTAACCCTAGAAGGGTTAAGTAAGAGTGTGAAACACATTAAATGGCCAAGTGCATTGGCATATGATGAAATGAACATTCACGTGAAGGGGTGAGAAATTATGAAAAGCAAATGTGTTAAAGTTAATGAATGAGGTGACAATATGATAAGAGGCTAACGGGAAAGATGAGAGCAATCTCAAATGAGCCTAAGAATTGTTACCAAAACTTACTCACCTATGAGAGTGTAAAGCTAATGAAGAGACCAGTCTCTATGAACACTCTAATGAAAGTATTGAAGTTAATGCATACTTAATACTAATGATGAGAGAGAAATCATCTAATGAGATATGATGTCCTCATTCTACAATCCAGCTTCCATGATGAATGAGCTTAATGTAATGGAACTTTATATTGAGCACCGATAGACTAGCTATAAAATTGATGCATTCTTTCGGGAAGGGCGGAGGTTCACATAAATCTAATGGAGAATTTCCGACATGATGGGTATGGGTCTCCTTATATCTCCTAATCTTCGAACCTATACTGCCAATATAGGGATCTGGCAGGGTTAAATTCCCATGTACGCTAGCATGTTTTGGGTCACTTTACCCAGTGATTCCACCTCTTTTCGGTGTGAGGAAGACTAGATTTCATGATGCTCATATGGTCTATGTAAGTTACAGTTAAAGTTCCCCATGAATGAATGAGGCCAGCCTCAAATGATTCACATAATGATATGAATAATACCGAAGGTGTTAGGATAGGATAATCAATAGGTGAGATAGACTAAAGTAATAATGATAGGTAATCCTTGATCATTGCACATCAAACCTGATGAAAGTCTTAAACTACATCCTAGGTATAGTTAGTGTTTACACTAGCTTATGAATGTATGAAATGAAGTACGTATGAATAAATAAAGCAGCCTCTCTGTTTGCTAAAGAAGGCTCCCTAGTTGAGGTCCCATATGTTGAACCCTCAATTTTCAGAAGTCTTTATTTCAAGTCTAGGATTCCAAAGTTTCGTTGCATATGAACGAATAATATTAAAGATGTTATGTGTTATATGCAATAACTAATGTGATATGTGTAACACGTTATGTGTTGTGTGCAATATGAAATGTATGATGATGCATGTTACTCTCATGGCATGACTTTCCTAATACAAATTTGGAAGTTCCACTTACTTTCCTAATCCAAATTCAACAAGTCGACTGACATGACTTTCCATAGATCATGTTTTTAGGAAAGAGGTATTCGTACGCATCCATGTCCTTTGTGTGTGCCTGCATATAACCATACTCAGTACAAGTGTTTACTAATCCCATACAATATCAACTTTTATGTGCTTGCAGAGGTGTACATTAGAGCTTACGGTACGACGTTGCACCTATCCAAACGTGGATCTTACATTCGTACTTGGTAGGCCCTCATGCTTTCGAGGATGCCCACCTTTATTATCTATCTTAGATGTAGGATTTATCTAGTGGAGCATGTTCCACTAGTGTTTCATTTCCCATTTCATTTCTGACTTTGTATTGGTGTCATTTTGGCAAGAATACGTTTAATGCAATTATGAACTGCTTCTTTTATTTGATTATCTCTATATTAGATGACTAATTTGTGAATGCTTATGATGTTAAGTATAATATTCTTCGCATGAAATGAGAAAATAAAAATTTCAAATTTTCTGCTAAAATTAACCTAGATGAAGTACGTACGATGTATGTAGGATTGCCTGCAACCTCTGAGAGGTCAACGACGCGGGTCTCGTCTGGGGTCTAGATTCTGGTTGTGACAAAGTTTGTATCAGAGCAGTAGGTTAAATTTCAAAGATAAGAAGTTCATATTAACCAGATCGAGTAGTTTCTAAGTCATGGTAGCGATGCGCACCACTAACCTGAATTAGAGACTACATGATGCGTAGGAAAATTCCCTTCTTCTGATCTTTTCGTGCCTTTCCTAATGTCTAATTATCTTGGTGTTATGAGAGTGTCTAACATCAATCCTTGTTGTTTTCAGAGAATTAATACTAGGAGAACAATTGGTCAAAGTAGAGGAGGAGCAGCTGCTGGGGGCAATCAGGTTCCACCCCAAGCTCCAGCTGAAGGAGTGGCTATGCCGGTTAACCCTGCTGGGTTGACTGATGTAGAGTACGGGCATCTCTGGCCCTGATGTCACAGTTCATCACTATGAAGTCCCAGGCCATGACTGACCATGTCAACCGGCAGAATGTTCAGAGGGAGAACCCACCTGTTTGTAGTAAGGCTGACACGCAGAGAGACTTTAAGAGGATAAATTCTCCTATTTTCACAGGGTCTATGACTTTGGAGGATCCTAAGGGGTTTGTGGATGAGGTGTATAAGATTTTGGTGGTTATGGGGCCCACAGATACTAATAAAGCAGAGTTGGCTTCCTATCAACTCAAGGGTGGTTATGGGGGCCACATATACTGAAAAAGCAGAGTTGGCTTCCTAGCAACTCAAGGATTTTGCACAAACTTGGTGCAAGATGTTGCAATATAGCTGAGTTTTGGGCGAAGTTCTGGTAACTTGGGAGTTGTTTAGGACAACCTTTCTTGAGAGATTCTTTCCCAGAGATATGAGGGAGGATAAGGTTTAGGAGTTTATCAACCTTAAGCAGGGATCCATGACTGTCAGAGAGTATTCCCTGAAGTTTGTTAAACTATCCAGGTAAGCTACTTCCCTTGGATGTAAGAACATGGATGAGATGAGAAGGTTCCCTAAAGGAATCAACGTAGATTTGGAGGAGGAGTGTCGGTCTACTATGCTCTATGATAACATGGACCTCTCCAGGTTGATGGTGCATGCCCAGTAGGTAGAGGAAAGCCAGATGAAGAGAGGCACTCGTGATGCTGGGAGGCCTAAGCCTCATGATCATGCAGGTCTTGTCTGGGGTCTATATTTCGGTCATCACATGCTCATATAGTTAAATCAATACCCTTGTGCATAAATGAAAGGAAGTATGAACATGTGTGGTCTAAGTGTGTTTATGTGAAAGGTTTGCTCAGATATGTATACACATATGAAAACATTTTAATTATGTATGTACGATGATCTAGTCAATAGAGGGGCTCTTGAAAGGTGTTCTCAAGGGTATCCTAAACTATATAGTGCTTGAATATGTTGTGTCCATGTTAAAGGTTTTATCACATGATTTAGGTTTATAAAATGACACACTCATCTTTGATCTATGAGCTAAGCATATGGGGAGTCAATCTCCTAAAGCCTACTTATAGAAAGTAATTATTAATAACGGCTTTTCAATAAAGGGAACTTTCCCTAGCACCGAGTGAACTTGAAGATGAGGGGTGCCCCTTCCTATTGTGGGAAGAGTTGTTCACCATAGTCCTCACGAGGTTGATAACTACAATGCTCCATTTGGCATAAACAGGGTTTCCATATATGCCTCCAAGTTTCATAAACTATGTTTGCCCCGCATTATCTAGTAAGGGATATAACCTAATATGTTAGGATTGTGCTAATGTTCTACTTTGACAAGGTAGAGAATGTTCCCTTTGTGTAAGGCTCTACAACACCAAATTCCATGTTAGCACCCATGGTATTAGTGTCGGGTAATGCTATAGTTTCCCAAGAGTAAAATGGACAATTGAAGTGAAGTAATGGATCATAACTAGGATAAGCTAAGGGAAGTTTCTTAGTATAGGTGAGGGTATGGAACTTAACGTATGCATTGCACAAATAGCTCTTGAAAAGAGTTCTGTGAAGGTGCCCTAATATATATGATTATTTTTATGTGCTTATGCATGACATTGTAGTGTTGTCTACTTGTTGTAATGATATGGAAACAAATATTGGAAGGAATTGGTTATGATCCATTACCTAACCCGTCTAACCTAACCTGTTTGACCTAACCCGTTATGACCTAAACAAATTTGGATTGGATTGAATCTTGACCCATTTATTTTATGCAAAAATTACTGAAATAAGCGTCTTATGTTCTCTTATTTTCTATATTCCCTTATATTTCTAAAAATCTCTAAAATCCTTATTTCTTGAATGTATTCGAGATAATATTTAATGTATACGAGCTACACATTATGCATCCAGTTTATTTTATAATGTATTTGTGCTAGTTTTTAATGTATCGAGCTACATATTATGTATTCGATATATATTATAATGTATCAGAGGTACTCTTTAATATATTCGAGTTATATAGTATGTTTCCGATTTGTGTTACTTTTAAGGGATTAATATAATTAAAAACAAAAGAGTGATAGTTTATAATTTATATTAAAACTATGAGATTTCTACAGAGGCATGACATGATATAGAAGGGTGTATCAATCTGAAACATTAGATTCATGACTTGATCTATAATAGAGTCATCACTTTCCAAGACCCTGCCCCCATAGGGGAACGACCATCAACATGATCGAAAGATGTGAATATTGGCTCGCAAATGGGATGAAGCAAATGTCAACTCACTTATACAACAATGGCCTCATTGACAATAAATGCCCGTCTAGATTTTTTTGTAATAACTGCACCTCATCAGACATTTGCTTTGGAAATAGAATGAAGCAATGAAAAACCCAAAAAATTTTGTTGTCCAGGAAACTAAGTCATAAGGGATAACATGTTCTGCAAGCTGCTATGTCCTGAAAGAGCTAGCTCAAGAAACCAAAAAAGATCGATCACAGAAGGTATACATGAAGAGTTTTGGCAAAGAATGCAGCCTAAGGAGTATTCCATTGTCAAGCATTTGTAGAAGACTCTAACTCAAATTCATGTTTGGGCTCTATTAATAAATTTTGAGTACCACCGAAAAGCACTATTAAAGGCACTTGACGATGCATATATACCTATGGAAACAAGTTTGGAGAATTCAACCACTATTGTAATTCATGTTATTTGGAATCATCAAATATCTTTCCAGGAATAGGAGTTGTCACTCGAAGGAGTGATGCACAACCCTTCCTTGTGTATCACCGCCAAAATGCACGGACAAGTTTATAGCTCGATTATTCATTGATAATGGTTCAAGACTCGATATCTGCCCATTATAAATCCTTACTCAGCTAAATTATGATGTTGGAAAAAATTATAAAAATTGCATGAATGTAAGAGAGTTTGATGGTGCGCAAATAGAGACAATAAGGGAGGTAGACTTATGTATCAAAATAAAACCAGTATAATTTGTCAATGAGTTCCAAGTGATGGGTATATTTACAAGAACTTATTTCTAGGAAGACCATGGATCCATAATGTTGGAGTATTCTTATCCACACAGCATCATCTTTTGAAGTTTGTCTTGGAGGATCATGAAATTTTCATCCATGATGAAGGGAGTGACCGTAGTTACCCCAATTTTTCCATTCCCGTTATTGAAGATTCCTGTCGAGGTATTGACTTTTACACGGTGGAGATAACGAATGCTTATTTTGATGATACGACACCACAAGCACCAATGCCACTAGTGTATAATATGTTAGCCATGACTATGCTAAGAAGCGGTTTTGAGCCTATGATGGGTTAAGCAAGAATTTAGATGGCATATACAATCCTTTTCCTATCCCACTTAAAAATTTCTGGTTCGGCATATGTTAGAACCCTACAGAGAAAGAATTGGTTGAAGCATAAATGGGGAAGAAGCATGATTGTAAATACCAAAGCCTATGCCATAATTGTACAAGTCATTTATTGCTAAAGCTTTAGAGCCTGAGATTAATGGTGTAGTGGAAGGGATGGGAAGATTGTTTAATGAAGAAGAATGTGATGTGATCTTAGAAGAATGCACCACAAGGCTCTCTAGCTAATATTCCGGACATGGAGAGATGCTACATAATTTTATGGCCAATCCACTGGTGATCCATCGAATGGCTTGGTAGACAAAGACAAGATTTGAATTTTTATTTTTGAAAATCAGTATTTTTCCAGATGAGGGTCGAAATCACCATTTATGTCACTTTATTTTTCATCATAATGTTTAAAATGGAAATGACTTATAAATCTTGACCACATTTTGTATGCCTTTCCAAAATTCCAATGAAATCCTCATTTATTTTAACTAAATCATCTTGTCTTTGCGAATCATTCTCTAATATATACATTTATACTCTTTCTATCTAACATAATTGATTTATTGTTCTTTCCATTAAAAAATGAATCTAAGCCTTTCAATGTCATAACATGTCACGAGCACAGTGAACCGAGTAAGGTCAATAAATATGAATGTGAAGAATATGAAAAGGACTCCATAATGCCTGAACATCTCACTGAAGACTTGAGGCAACTTAAAATGATATAAGCCCAACCTGGATGAGACGGAGATTGTAAACTTACGAGATAACGAGTTGGCCAGTGTCCATTTGGCGGCAACACAAAGAGAAGAATAAGTCAAGCTACTCAAGCAATACATCAATGTGTTTGGTTGGTCTTATGATGATATGCCACGGTTAAGCACTAATATTATTTCCCATAAGTTCTCTATCAATCAAGAGTATTGTCTGATAAAGCAGAAAACCAGAAAGTTCAAGCTCGATATGACTTTTAAGGACAAAAGATAAGGTTATGCACAAGATCAAATCAAAGGTCGTCGAAGTGACCAAGAATCCCACTTGGATGGATAACATTATTCCATTGCCAAAGAATGATGGAAAACTCAGGATATGCATAGATTATTAGGATCTCAACAAAGTGAGTCCAAAAGGTAATTTTCCCTTGCCGAATATGCACATACTCATCGACAATTGTGCAAAGTATGAGTTGCAATATTGTGTCGATTGCTTAGCGGGATACCACAAGATTCTAATGGATGAAGAAGATGTAGAAAAAAAACATTCATCATGTAAAAGCAGAATGGTACTGGAATATGTATATCGATGTGAAAAACTACATAAAAGAAGGTACATATAAAGAAAAAGCAACAAGTATTCAGAAGAAAACAATTTGAAGAATGGTAAATGAAACCCATTTAACATCGTTCAAGCCATCTTTCTGAATAATCCTTAAAGATGGTAAATGCCTCTATTTTAGGGAGAAAATTATGTTTAACATGGTAAATGACTCTATCTCTCCATTTGAATTATATTTTACACTGATGAGTTTTATCTCAGTCATTGTCGAGAGCATCTGAGAAGATTAATACTCAAATCAAACAACATGTGTGAATGTTATAAAAAAGGATGCATCACAAGATGGAACTATTTCTTAGCAGCAAACTGGTAAATAGTCCAAGAAGGAGTACCAAACTCTTCAGGATACGAGCGAACGAGTGACTTTAACCACAATCAAACCATACCCCAATCAAAGGGCATGTGGGATTTTCTTTTAGTTTATCAGTTTTTAGTTTCGTATCCAGAAATATGTTGGTGTTCACTGGAAGCAATTTTCTGATTTGAGAGAAAATACACCAAGAGCCTTGGAAATTATATTTGTGTACATTCTTTCTTATATGTTTTAACAGCTAAATTCATGGCTAAGAGATTTAAAACCTCTTTCCATACTCGACTTACTTGTCACTCTTCCATATTTGAAGCTTATCTAACATAATAGATATTTTTTTCAACTCATCGAGTCCAACAACAAATAGCCTAATTTCTAATGTTTAAGGATATGTAGGCGATCTGAATGTTTAAAATGTATGAGGGGTTTTCGACATGCCATTACTTGCACATTTTTGATAATGTATGGGGGAGATATGCCTATCGGAAGTTGAGTTATTGAAATAAAGAAAGTCTCAATCCAAATTTAAGGAAGGGCAAACTAGTCTTTTCACCAATTAATTTTGTATTTCATTTTTAGGGGTTAATAGGGGTAAAAACAAGTTTATGGTCAGATTAAAAAATCAACATCACGTTTAGGGATTGGAGAAGAGAGAAAAGAAGAAGAAGAGGGAGAAAAGTCAAGGATTCGGCAAGAACGTCAAGGTTTAACTTATGGATTTCGTCAAGGATGATCCCTATCAAGGTATGTCAGAATTTTACTGTTTGGTTAGTTCACATACAAAACAATATTACTTCAATCCTTTGATTCTTTAATTGGTTGGATTACTATAGTAATATTCTTGAAAAACATGGTTACATTCGTGATTGTTGAGTTGTTGATTGCCTATTGTTTTTTTAAATCATAATTCTGGGTTGTTTTTTGAGTTAGATTTACTGGGTATTGTAGATAACAATAATACTAAGGGTTTGGGAAAAGAACTATGGAGGTTTATGCAAATTAGAATTGAAAAACGAGAGAAGAAAAATTGTTCAGACGCATCTAGGTACCACCAGGCATTGAGCGCCCCATTTACGCTAGAGGGCGTAGGGCAACGCATGTACAATACGCCAGAATGGTGCCTGAGAAAAAATGGTCTCGCGCAGCGCGCCCCGAATGCGCTGAAATCAATTTTTATTTGCCAAATTTTCTTAGTTCTGTCCAACTAAGACCTTGTAAGGTGTTTTAACACTGCCTAAACATTCTAACTACTCTAAATGAATTCTAATCCCATAGAAAACATCCAAAACCACAAATTTACAACCTTGAATCCATAACTTCAAATTCAAGGGGAAGTTAGATCCAAGTCTAGAAAACACCTAAAGTCCTTTCATGAAGTCTTTTGCAAATACATTAAACTTGTTTTAAGACATAAAAGTCAGTTTGACTAAGGACTAAATGATAAGAAAGAGAAATTTATTTCATTTTTTCATAAGTCATTAAAAGCATTTTAAGTGTATTTTTAAGACTTAAGCTCTAGTTCAGTTCAAAGTAAAGTTAAGTATTACTTCAAAGCAGTAAATGGGTAAAAAGCAGTTCTAAAAGAACTTAAAATGTTTTCACATTAACCAAAAAAGGGCAACTGAATTTTCCAAATAGTCTTCGGGCTAGTATCAGTTAAAGATAAATATCTTTCTAAATGAAGCAAGCAGGGAACTGTTATTTCCAAGATAGCCGTTGAGCTAAGTATTTTTAGCACTAAACTCACATAACAGAATCGGTATGTTTTTAAAACATAAGAGCAGTATATTTTTAGGAGTAGTATTTAGAACCGATATGGGGGAGAGTTGAAACAACTCTCATATCCCATAAACAATGTAGCCACCATGGGTAGAGAAGGGTCATACATTTTAGATGAACCCTTTTCACACTTAGACTAGTAGATCAATTAGACAGTTTAGGTCTTATACCTTTAGTCGGGTATAAGATGTACTGACAGCGTGGGGTTGATCGTTGTATCATTATTGTAACTCTTATGTGATGGTTATCGATTATAAAAAATCCCACATAAGTTAAATTTATATACACATATCAATTATTTGTATTCTCACATACATTTCAGAATTATTTGTATCCTTGATTATATTCAGAATTTTTTAAACATCTTTTTTTTATATTGAACTTTCTTTTAAATTGTGTTACATTGAAATGAGTCAGTATTATTGAGTCATATCATTCTTGAGTTGAGAAGAGTCAAGGTAAGTTTTCCTTCTTACTCCTTTTAAAGCTTAAGTTGTTTTAGCATTTCAACTCGCATACTAGTACTTTCAATATATTGATACCAGTTGATCTGCATCGTATCATAATGTAGACGTAGGTAACAAGGATCAGTTCATCCAGCGTCTCGTTGATCCAGCTGAGCACTCAGAGTCAGTGGCGAACCTACATTCATTTTTGGAGGACACATTTATTGCTTACATTCTTCCTTTTTTTATAAGAGGTTGCGGGGTCTTTCCCAACATCCATATCAATTGTATAAGGCTTCATATATATATACAGTTAATAGTTCAAAAATCTTTATTGTATTATTTTTATGTTAAGGACTTGGGTTTCCACTTTGTCCAAGTTGAATGTTTAATCTTTAAAGCATTAAAATTATCTTATTATTCATTTAAGTTTAGTTCCTTGATCATTATAGTATTGATTGTTGTCTTTCCCTGACTTAAGTAAGCCATTAAAAGGATCCACTAAAGGCCAATAATGGTCATTGTGTGTCCACCATGTCTAGGGTGTTGGCTCGGGGCATGACAAACTTGTTATCAGAATATAGAGTTTAAGAGTCATAGGAAGTCTATGAAGCAGTGTCTATAGAGTCCTAGTTATCCTTGTGAAGCTTGTCACATCTATAATTAGAAGGCTATGACATTTAGGAAATACTTCACTTCTTTCATATTTCTTTAGTTTGTTTGAGTTTATCTCTAAAAGTTTCTTTCTAACTCATGTGTGCACACGTTTTCAAATAATTATGCCTCCACAAAAAGCATTATGAGGTCGTGCAGCTAGGAGGAATATAGAGGTACCCAAGTTGCACAATGCACCTGACATGCAGCCGCAAGGAGAAGTTTCTAATTTTGAGTTTAGAGAGGCAATAAGAATGCTCAGCCAAGTTGTGACCAATCAAGATGGGCAGCATAGAGGAGCTTTAAAAGAAGAGGGTGACACCTCAAGGATTCATGAGTTCTTGAGGATGAATCCTCAAAGTTTCACTCGTTCGAGCACCACTGAGAATCTAGAAAAAATTTTAAGAACTGAAGAAATGTTTTGATATGACGAATGTTACTGATGCTAAACGAGCTGAGCTAGCTGCATAACAAGTGAAACATGTGGCTAGAACTTGGTTTGATTAGTTGGAAGAGGGGAGAGATGAGGATGTACCACATCCGAGTTGGGCTTGTTTTGAAAAGGCTTTCTTTGGGCATTTCTTTCCTTGAGAATTGAAAAGGTTTAACGTATGCGAGTTTCCTACCCTGAAGCCGGACTTTTTGAGTGAGAATAAGCATGGATTCAAGTTCACCTAGTTGTCTAGATATGCTCCTCAAATGGTTAAGGACATCAGGAGAAGGATGGGCTAATTTGTAGTTATCTTGGGTCATGCATCAAACAAATAGAGAAGAGTTTCAATATTGATAGGATTTAGGGATCATGATCTCATGTTTATGAATGATTTTATGATGTTTATATGTACTTTTTTAGAGTGTTGGAATCAACTAGAGAATTTTAGGTACATCACTTAGGAACTAGTACTAAAAGATGGGGAAGAAATGGGAACTCCATCTGACCTTAGCGCTAAGAGAGGCGCAGGGCACCATAACTTAATGGACATTGTCCTCAGGCGCTCTTGCTAGCGCGGCGCTCCAGAGCCTAACGAACAGAGTTTTTCCTAAGAGGCTCTAGTAGGCGTGGTACCCTAGGGCTTGTCAGACGGGTTTTTCTTCTCCAATTTCAAACTCTAAACCTCCCAAATTTCCATGGATATTCCCTCAAATACATAGGTTCCCTAATATACTCAATACTGAATAGTTTAGACTCATAAAATAGTCCTAAAATATGGACCAAAGTCATTAAAGGTACATTACAACTCTACCAACAAGGATTCAACAATTGTTCATCAAGAACTTCAAGATTTATAATTCAATCAATAAAAAATGTGCTGAATTAAACATGTTGGTGTATGGGTGAACGAACCCAACACAAAAAGATTTCACATACCTCGATAAAGATCACCCCCGATGAATTTCACTAGAATCTCTTGGCGTTCTTGGTGAAATCTTGCTCTTTTCTCCCTTTTCCTTCTTCTCTTCTCTTTTATCCCAAACCCTAAGCGTAAAAGTATTTTACCCCTATCAAACCTTTTAAAAAAATTAGGAAATAGTAGGATAAAAAGACTACTTTACCCTTACTAAAATCCGGATTAGGCTTTCCTCAGTCCAACATTCCAACTTCCGAAAGGCATATATCCCTTATACAACGTTGAAAATGCGCAAGCTGGGTTCCATTGGTAAGATCTTCCAAGATATTTACAATCATATAAACAACTCACACTAAATCTTCATGAGCTGGGAGTTCTAACTGTTTGAAAATGACCAAAAACTCACTTTTACACTTAGAAATTTTTCATATATCAATATTTATTTCAAAAAATGATTATTCTTGGTTTCTTAGCTTATTTTTAATTATTTCAAGTTACGAGATGTTACAATATCTTCCCCTTGGAATATTCGTCCTCGAATGAGAACTTTTCACTAAGCTAGGGTAGTAACATCATTTCAGCACTCAAGCAACAAACACAAGTAATATATGTTTACACATAGTCTAATTACGTGCTAAGAAGTGAATTTAGTACCTTGATTCACATTCTCTCCAGATTCAAAGAGATGTAGATATCTCTTCTTCATATACTCCTTAGCTTCCCAAGTCATTTCTTCAACGAATTGGTTCCTCCGAAGGACCTTAACTGATGCAACATCCTTTGTTCTCAACTTTCGATCTTGACGATCAAACATCTAACCCAAAACTTCCCCGTAGTATAAGTTATCCTTAATCCCTAGGTTCTAAGTTGGTACAATGAATGAAGGATCACCCAAGCATTTCTTCAACATAGAATTATGAACCAGATGAACCGCCACTAATTCTTGGGGTAGCTCCAATACATAATCCACATTCTTACCAAAGCCTCGTCCTAAATCTAAAAAAGGGCTGAATAATGTAAAATGGGTCCATTTTAGCCCTTTTTCTCTCTCAAACCCTATGCTATAAAAGACGGGGAGATTTGTTTTATGGAAAGCAGATTTTTTAAAGAATGCTCCATGGGTATAATATATATAATTACATTTTATGGGTATAATTTAATATGCTATTAAGCATTTATTTTGTATATAAAATTTTTAAGTTTAAATTCATACAATATTTTAATTATAAGTAAATTGAATCATGAGTGCTACGTAATCCCATGATTAAAGCTAAACGTCCAAAATTAAATATTTTTTTCAAAAAAGAATTCGGAAAAGGGCCTAAAATACCCTTGAAGTGTTGAAAATGGTACAAAATTACCCTCCATCCACCTATTTGCTCCAAAATGCCCTTCCCATCCTATTGGCTTCAAAATGCCCTTCTCATTTACTTGTTGGCTCCAAAATACACTTGTCATCTACCTTTGGGTTCAAAATTGACCACTTGTTTAATTATTTTAAAATTAAACTCTTTAAATATTTTAAAATACTTGGCGTTCAACTATTGGTTATAATTTAATTCATTAATATAATTTATAAATCAACCCACTATCCACTCATTACTAACTAAACGCCACCCAATTAATAATTCAATTATGATATCAAAATCGCCATAAACACTACTAAAACACGATGAAATTATAGATTCTTAAAAATGACATCCAAAATTATTCGAGTCCAAATCGAAACCCCAATTAAATTTAGGTTGAGCCGCTTATTTAGGACGACCCTTTTAATAGGATCCTCTTTCAAGATTAAATTAGAAATTTATGATTAAAGGTAAAGAATTAATACATCCCGAATTAATTGATGCATCTTTTTTAAATATAATTTTATAAATATTTATGAGTTGTTTTAAAACCTTTAATATATTATTTTGAAAAAAATTTACTTATGAAGTAACATCAGATATTTGAGACGTAAGGATAGTTAAGATGAACATAGTCAGACTTTTAAGTTTATCGATAATTTATATTTAGAAACTTGAATGTGTGATAGTTTACTTCAATCGATATTTTCACCACAAATTTTTAAAAACACTCAATTAATAATGTTACGAGTTTATTAATTTGGAGAAGATTAATTAGTAATGGATGGGTAGTGGATTGATTTATAAGTTATACTAATAAGTTAAATTATATTAATTAATTTAGCGCCACACATTTAAAAAAAAATATTTAAATAGTTTAAATTTAATACCGTTAAATAGGTGGTCAATTTTGAACCAAAAGGTGGATGACAAGGTATTTTGGAGCCAATAGGTGGATGGAGGGTAATTTTGTACCATTTCCAATAATTTGAGGATATTTTAGGCCCTTTTCCGAAAAGAATTTTACAGTCCATAACATCATGTCTCCTCAAATGACTGAAGTATCCCCTTAATCAATAATTTTGTATATGCAACGCCATGTAATCGTTTCTTTCAAGAAAACTTCATGTTTTTAAGCGGCAAGAAAGTATACAATTGATTTGTATATTATATAATTAGAATTCGGAATAACAAATAATTTTTGTTTTGTTGATTTTGATGTTTCCACAAAAAATTGTATTTGTTCATACAAGGTTAGAGAAATCATATATTAACAATTAAGTTCTATTTTTTTGTTCGAAAAAAAAAAGTTGAATGATACGATTTATATATTTTTATTGTATATAATTCGAATACAATTTTGTTCTTTAATGCGAATAATTTTTTGTATTTTATATGATTACTTATTTGTATGCATATATATTTCAAACAATTTGTATAAATACATATCAATATGCTAATGTGATTTAGGAAGAAACTATACATAAACTTCAAAATAAAAATTGTATATAACTAGCAAAATATACAAATATCAATATACAAAATTGGATGTTTGTGAATGAATCTAATTCACTATAAAAAAAAATTAAAGATACAAAATATTTCAGTTAAGTGTTGCTTACTATTATATGCTTTTATACAAAACTAAAACATTTGATAAATAACAGATAATGCATAAGTACTCTCCTAGCCTATGACCGAAATCCCAGTGACACACCTAAACTTAATAATTATCCTATTACCCTTTGAACTCATTTTATTCATACTTTTGTGCACCTTTTGTGCTGATGTGGCACCTTCAACCACCTAGTTGATTGTGTTTGTACACACTCGTCCGCCATGTGTGTAAATTATTTTTTAAAATAAAAAACTTTAAAACAATATTTATTAATTGTTAAAAGATTATTCCGTAATTTTATTTTTTAAATTTTTTTAAAAAAAATAAGTCTTATTTTTTATCTTTATTTAAATTAAGTTGATACACATTTTTTTACCTTGTATCAAAACAATTTTTTTTTTTACTTACATTCATTTTATTCTCGTTTATTTTTCTATGAGTTTATTTTCTTTATCATTCGTTTTGATTTGATTTTGAATTTCTTGTATTTAAAATAAGTTAATTTTGAACGATATCAAAAGAAGTGAAGAAAATCAAATAAAGCATAAAAACATTAAACATTCAAAGTAAAGGACACTTTTAATTTTTTTTTAAATACACACAATATATTAAAAAAAATTATAAGTGAAAAGATAATAAATTAATTGAAAAAAATTTAAAGTGAAAAGAAATTAAAATAAATATTTTACTAAGAAAGAAATAAAAATAATTAAATATCTATAAACCTTATCATACATAAATGTGTGTACTAACTAATAATAACGTTATCAATTAAAAAATGATATGTGTCCAATTTGTGCACTCATCACTTGCCTTCAAGAGAGTGCGCACACTCTCTATTACATGTCAACGCTTGTGGTGTATTTATTCCAGTTTAAATTAATTTGTGGGGTAATAGGACACTATTTATGTTTAGGTGTGTCTCTATGTCACGACCCAAAACGAGCCGCGAGTGGCACCCACACTTATTCTCCTATGTGAGCGAACCAACAAATCTAAACCCCAACATTTACCGGATATCAATTATAATGAACAAAATATAATGCGGAAGACCCAAAACTAATAAATATAACCAAATAAATAAGCTTCTAAAATTTATCAATTATTATCCCCAAAATCTGGAAGTCATCACACCAAGAACATCTATCCTCAAGTTTCTAAATCTAAGAGTATTTAAGAAGCTAAAATAAGTAAAACAGATGGTCCATGTCCGAACTTTAAAGACATCTAGATGTGAATGAGAGAATCCAATCCGAGCTAGGAATAATAGCTCACCCTAAAATATTATATGTTGGAGACTGGCTAGAGTTGCGGACGAGTCGAAGTCGATGGCACGTTTGCTGCACTCCACAAATAACAAAGAGAAAAATACAAGTAGGGGTCAGTACAAAGAACACATACTGAGTAGGTATCATCGGCCAACTCAAAATAGAAAGCAATATATATCGAATAATAATATAAAATCAACTACAATACTTGACTGGTGACAACAACAAGTACAAGAACCATTGGAAGCAACACCAAGCACACCCGTGAGGACTCAAGCCTCCACACCATACTCATTTGGGAAATAGGTTCTTCCAATTGAGTATATTAACATAATTCCAGATTACTCCTCTTCATTATTATCGTGTCGGAATGTGACACTCCGATCCCCTAATACTACCGTGTCAGAACATGACACTCCGATCCCCTAATACTACCGTGTCGGAAGGTGACACTCCGATCCCCTAATACTACCGTGTCGGAACGTGAAACTACGATCCCCTAATACTACCGTGTCGGAACGTGACACCCGATCCCCTAATACTACGTGTCGGAATGTGACACCCGATCCCCAAATACTACGTGTCGGAACGTGACACCCGATCCCCTAATACTACGTGTCAGAACGTGACACCCGATCCATTTATCTCATTATTTTAGTTCATCAAACCTCTTTTATGTCAAGGCGTTATCTTAATAAAGAGGGCCAAGATTTAAGATTCATCACTCTCATCATTCTAATCCACCACTCTTACACAATCACAACATACAAACACACAATCAAGCATATAGAAGACTTTACAATACTACCCAACACATATCGATCGCTATTTAGAGTTTATCTATCAGATAGAAACAAACCATAACCTACCTCCACCGAAGAATAGTGATCAAGCAAGTTACTTCCCAATGCCTTTGCTTTCCTCTTTGTTCTGTCTCTCTCTCGCTCGTTCTCCCCTCTTCTTGTTCTTTTTATTTTTTTCTGCAGATTCTTTTTCTTTTTACCCTAATTATCCTATACTCAAATATAAAAGATGATAAAAGTAACCAACTATTTATTTCAAGGTTATCTCCTTTAACCCCCAAGTAAATAAATTATTAAACTTACCCCACTAATTTCATAATTATAATCATGAATAGTACAAAACACCCCTTAAAAACTTTTAGCAGAAATCCGACCCAGTTGGGGTTACGCAACTTGTGATGGCCCGTCGTATCTGCGACGGTCCGTCCTGCAGGTTCGTTTCAAAGTTCAAAGGGTCAAATTCAGTAAAAAGGTTTGTGACGGTCCGTCGTACATACGACGGCCCGTGCTGCAGTTCTGTCGTGAAGTTAACAGAGTTGATCCCAGTCCCCAGATTTTCGAGTTGAAGTGTTTTGGAACGGAAATGTTCGACGGACCGTTGTGCTTATGACGGTTCGTCCCACCTGTCGTTGAGGGTAATGAAGGGAGCCACAGTAGAAATTTCATAAGTATGGGACGACGGATGCCATCACGGTCCGTCGTGACCATGACGGTCCGTCCCGTGATCCGTTGACCTAATCAGTTTTTATCACAGATGATTATACTGCTCGAAATGACTAAAAAGGTTGTTACAATAGATACCAATTTACCCATCGTTTGTCCTCAAACGATCACAAGAAGAAAAACTGGGGCGAGAAAGAGTACCTGAATTTGTGAAAAGATGTGGATATCTTTCTTGCATATCAGCCTCCTTCTCCCAAGCGGACTCTTCAACTGGTCGATTCTTCCACTGGACTTTGATGGATGCAATCTCCCTTGATCTCAACTTACGGACTTCTCTATCTAAAATAGCAACAGGCTCCTCCTCATAAGACAAATTCTCATCAAGGAGAACTGAATCCCAACGAATAATGTAGTCTCCATCCCCATGGTATTTTTTCAGCATAGACACATGAAATACCGGGTGCACTCCTGAGAGTCTTGGAAGCAATGCCTATTCATAAGCCACCTCCCCCACGCGCTTCAGAACATCAAATGGACCAATATACCACGGACTAAGCTTACCTTGCTTACCAAACCGCATCACCCCATTCATGGGTGAAACCTTCAGCAAGACTTGCTCACCCTCCATAAAATTCAAGTCCCTATACTTTCGATCGTCGTATTCTTTCTGCCTGTTCTGAGCGGCTAGAAGCTTCTCCTGAATGAATTTTATTTTATCTAATGACTCCGTCAAAAGATCGGTACCCCATGGTCTCACCTCAAATGCATCAAACCAACCAATGGGAGACCTACATCTCCTCCCATAAAGTGCCCCAAATGGGGCCATATCAATACTTGAGTGATAGTTATTATTGTATGAGAACTCTGCTAAGGGTAAGAAGTTATCCAAATGACCACCAAATTCTATCACACATGCACGAAGCATATCTTCCAACACCTGAATCGTTCGCTCAGACTGACCATCGGTCTGAGGGTGAAATGCAGTACTAAGATCCAACCTAGTACCTAATTCAGCATGCAATGTTCTCCAAAACTTAGAAGTAAACTACGTACCTCTATCTGATATGATGGAAAGTGGAACTCCATGCAATCGAATAATTGCTGAGATATAGAGTTTGACTAACTTCTCTTCATTGTAAATCATCTTGACCGGAATGAATTTAGCAGACTTAGTTAACCTATCAACAATTACCCAAATGGAGTCATACTTACCCAATGTCTTTGGAAGACCAACTATGAAATCCATTGCAATTCTCTCCCACTTCCATTCAGGAATGGGCATTCTCTGAAGTGTCCCTCCAGACCTCTGGTGTTCATACTTTACCTGCTGACAGTTCGGGCATTGGGCAACAAAATCAACAATGTCACGCTTCATCCTACTCCACCAAAAATGTTGCTTTAGGTTAAGATACATCTTTGTTGCACCAGTATGTATAGAATACCTTGAACTATGATCCTCTATAAGAATAGTTTGAATAAAATCATCAACGCGGGGCACACATACCCTTCCCTTAATTCTCAAAACGCCTTCCTCATCAATTTTTGCTTCTTTAGCCTTTCCTCGCAATACCATATCTCGAATCCGGATCATTTTCTCATCAGTAAATTGTTTTCCCTTAATCTTGTCAAGAAAAGAAGATCTTGCCTCCACACAGGCCAAAAATCCTCATTTCTCTAGTATTTCCAGCCTCATGAGATCATTAGCCAAAGTCTGAACCTCTCTAGCCAATGGGCGTCTAGAAACCTGTAGGTGAACTAGACTTCCCATGCTCCCTGCTGTTCTACTTAACGCATCTGCGACAACATTAGCTTTTCCTGGGTGATACAAAATAGTAATATCATAGTCCTTCAGTAGTTCCATCTACCTCCTCTGTCTCAAATTCAAATCTTTCTGAGTAAAAACATACTGTAACTACGATGATCTGTATAGACTTCACACTTAACCCCATATAGATAATGTCTCCATTGCATTAATGCAAACACGACTGCAGCCAACTCCAAATCATGGGTCGGATAGTTACGTTTATGCACCTTTAATTGCCTCGAAGCATAAGCAATTACATTCCTCTCCTGCATTAGAACTGCACCCAAACCAAAATAAGATGCATCACAATAAACAACGAAATTCTTACCTTCCACTGGCAAGGTAATAATTGGTGCAGTAGTCAACAAGGTCTTGAGGTTCTGGAAGCTTTCTTCACATTCGTCCGACCATACAAATGGAACATTCTGTTTTGTCAAATTTGTCAATTGGGAAGCAATAGAAGAAAATCCCTTGACAAATCGACGGTAGTAGCTAGCTAAACCAACAAATCTCCTTACCTCTGTAACATTAGTAGGTCTTACCCAACTCTTCACTGCTTCAATCTTAGAAAAATCCACCATCACTCCATCCTTAGAAAATACGTGCCCCAAGAAGGGCACTGAATCTAGTCAATACTCACACTTGGAGAATTTGGCATAAAGCCTTTTCTCCCTTAACACTTCCAATACAATTCTCAAATGCTCCTCATTTTCTTTCCTGCTCTTTGAGTATATCAGTACATCATCAATGAATACAATGACAAAGAGATCCAGATATGGCTTAAAAATCCCGTTCATCGGGCTCATGAAAGCAGCAGGGGCATTCATAAGCCCAAAAGACATTACTAAGAATTCATAATGCCCATACCTGGTTCGAAAAGCAGTCTTTGGCACATCTGCTGCCCGTATTTTCAATTAATGATAACCAGATCTCAAATTGATTTTTGAGAAGGTACAAGCAACTAGTAACTGATAGAAAAAATCATCAATGCGAGGAAGAGGATACTTGTTCTTAATAGTTACCTTATTCAGTTTCCTGTAGTCTATGCACATCCGAAAACTTCCATCCTTCTTCTTCACAAATAAAACCGGAGCACCCCTAGGGGATGCACTTGTCCTAATAAAACCTTTACCTAACAACTCCTCAAGTTGAGCCTTTAACTCCCTTAACTCAGCTGGGGCCATTCTATAAGGGGGTATGGAAATGGGGTGAGTACCCGGCTCCAGATCAATACTAGAATTAAATATCCCTATCCGGTGGCATACCAGGAAGGTCTGCGGGAAACACATCCAAAAACTCATGGACTATCGAGACAAACTCAATCGGAGGTACTTGGGAAGTATCATCCCTGAGATGTGCCAAGAAAGCTAAACAACCCTTACTAACGATTCTCTTAGCACGAAGAAAGGAGATGATATGAACTGGGGTGGAAATATAGTCACCCTCCCACAGTAACGGATCTGTCCCAAGCTTGGCCAATGTCACAATTTTAGCATTACAATCTAAGATTGCAAAATTTGGAGAAAGTCAACTCATACTCAGAATTACATCGAAATCCACCATCCCTAAAATAATCAAATCTACATGAGTATTGCTCCCCACAAAGGTCACAAGACACGAAGTATGCACCTTCTCAACTATCACAGACTCACCCACAAGAGTAGAGACAAGAATAGGCATGTCAAGCGAATCACAACATAAATCAAGACCAATAGCAAATGAGGAAGATACATATGAAAATGTGGATCCAGGATCAAATAATACAGAATCCATGCAATCACAAACCAAAAGATTACCTGTGATAACAGCATCAGATGTCTCTGCTTCAGACCTCCCGGTGAAAGCATAACAATGGGCCCTATCACCTGTCCGCCCATTGCCCCAACCATGTTGCGGTGCGGTAGCTCCAGCTCGCCCGCCACCCCGGCTGATTTGGTGACCACCATTACCTTCGCTACCACGTCCTCCAGAATGGCGGCCTCTCCCATGACCACCTCTACCTCTTACTATTGGGGGTCTGTAACTCTGGTTTGGACAATATCTCCTAACATGTCCAGTCTCTCCACATCCATAACAATCTATAGAGTCAACCATAGGTCTCTGTGAGAACGACGAAGTCTGGGGATAACCTCAAAACTCAGAGAAATGTTGACTGGTCTACGATGGACCCCCAGCTACAGCCTGTAGTGAAGACTGAATAGGCCGTGCTGGGTAACCTCCAGAACTCTGTCCTCTGGAGTAAGAACCACTAAACTCACCTCTCTTCTGGAACTTCTTAGATGTCGACGCCAGGGTGAAGTCGTCTGGCTTCACCCCCTCCACCACTATCACAAAATCAACCACTTCCTGAAAGGATTTTGCTGCAGCAGCTACCTGTCAGGCTGGGATCTGCAAATCTGACCTCAATCCCTTCACAAAATGGCGAATCCGCTCTTGTGGACTGAAGTAAAGCTGGGTGGCATACCAGGATAGCGCAGGAAACTTAGACTCATAAGCAGTAACAGACATCCTGCCTTGATCTAAGCTTAGGAACTCATCTCTCCTCTTATCCCTCAAAGTCCGGGGTATATACTTCTCCTTAAATAAGCTAGAGAATGATGTCTAAGTCATAGGTGGTGCATGTGCTGGTTGACACTCAACATACGACCGCCACCACATTTTGGCATTCCCCTGTAACTGATAGGTCACAAACTCAACACCGAATCGTTCTACTATGTCCATCTTATGTAGCAGCTCATGACAATCAACCAGAAAGTCATAGGCATCCTCAAATTCAGCACCGTTGAAGACTGGAGCTTTCAACTTGAAAAATTTAGCAAAAAGTTCATGCTAATCACTTGTCATAATAGGCCTTGTAGTCAACCGAGGAAACATGCCTATTTCCAATGAGGCATCCATGCGGGGAGCCACATGAGCTGCATGTTGTCCCCCCGGAACCTGAGGTGCTGGTGCAGAAAACACCGGAGGTGTCTGGCCCTAATCAGATAACCCGCTAAGATAAGTAAGAACCTGGTTAATAATCTCTGGGGTAGGTTTTGGGTGGTAATTCCTCATCTTGTACCCGCTCATTTTCCCCTTCTTCACCCTCTCTCATTACCTCATCAGTCAGTGGAGGAGTCACCGCCCTATCACTAGCTGGACCAGGGGTTCATCCTCTACCTCTAGAGGGCGTCCTCCTGCGACCCCTACCACGGCCTCTTGCCACTGTTCCTCCTCGAGCTACAGTCCCAGTGGTTGGCTCAGATGCACCCTGTCTTGTCGGGGTTGGTGTTGGCACAGTTGTTGCTCTAGTTCTAACCATCTGCGAAATAGAGTGAGGATGTCAGATACCAATTTGTATCACCTAGATACCAATTGGATCCAAGTAATAGCACGAAAGGAAGAAAGAATGAAATTTTCCTAAAGTCCTATAGTCTCTCAAAGAAAAGTAAGGGCGTCCCCCTAACGTTCATCAAGACTCTACTAGACTCGTTCTTGTGTGATGAGACCAGCGAACCTAACGATCTGATACCAAGTTTGTCACGACCTAAAACAAGCCGCGAGTGGCACCCACACTTATTCTCCTATGTGAGCGAACCATCAAATCAAAACCGCAACATTTACCGGATATCAATTATAATGAACAAAATATAATGCGGAAGACCCAAAACTTATAAATATAACCAAATAAATAAGCTTCTAAAATTTATCAACTATTATCCCCAAAATCTGGAAGTCATCACACCAAGAACATCTATCCTCATGTTTCTAACTCTAAGAGTATTTAAGAAGCTAAAATAAGTAAAACAGATGTTCCATGTCCGAACTTCAAGGACATCAAGACGTGAATGAGAGAATCCAGTCCGAGCTAGGAATAATATCTCACCCTGAAATCTGATATGTTGGAGACTAGCTAGAGTTGCGGACGAGTCGAAGTCGATGGCACGTTTGCTGCGCTCCACAAATAACAAAGAGAAAAATACAAGTAGGGGTCAGTACAAGGAACACGTACTGAGTAGGTATCATCGGCCAACTCAAAATAGAAAGCAATATTTATCGAATAATAATATAAAATTAACTACAATACTTAACTTGTGACAACAACAAGTACAAGAACCATTGGCAACAACACCAAGCACACCCATGAGGACTCAAGCCTCCACACCATAATCATTTGGGAAATAGGTTCTTCGAATTGAGTATATTAACATAATTTAAGATTACTCCTCTTCATTATTATCGTGTCGTAACGTGACACTCTGATCCCCTAATACTATTGTGTCAGAACGTGACACTCCGATCCCCTAATACTACCGTGTCGGAACGTGACACTCTGATCCCCTAATACTACCGTGTCGGAATGTGACACCCGATCCACTAATACTACGTGTCGAAACGTGACACCCAATCCCCTAATACTACGTGTCAGAACATGACACTCGATCCCCTAATACTACGTGTCGGAACGTGACACCCGATCCATTTATCTCATTATTTTAGTTCATCAATCCTCTTTTATGACACCAAGATTTAAGATTCATCAGTCTCTTCATTCTAATCCACCACTCTTACACAATCACAACATACAAACACACAATCAAGCATATAGAAGACTTTACAATACTACCCAACACATATCAATCGCTATTTAGAGTTTATCTATCAGATAGAAACAAACCATAACCTACCTCCACCAAAGAATCGTGATCAAGCAAGTTACATCCCAATGCCTTTGCTTTCCTCTTCGTTCTGTCTCTCTCTCGCTCGTTCTCCCCTCTTCTTGTTCTTTATTTTTTCTTCTTCAAATTCTTTTTCTTTTTACCCTAATTATCCTACACTCAAATATACAAGATGATAAAACTAACCCACTATTTATTTCAAGGTTATCTCCTTTAACCCCCAAGTAAATAAATTATTAAACTTACCCCACTAATTTCATAATTATAATCATGAATAGTCCAAAAACACCCCTTAAAAACTTTTAGCAGAAATCCGACCCAGTTGGGGTAACGCACCTTGTGACGGCCCGTCGTATCAGCGACGGTCTGTCCTGCAGGTACGTCACAAAGTTCAGAGGGTCAAATTTAGTAAAGAGGTTTGTGACGGTCCGTCGTACCTACAACGGCCCATGCTGCAGTTCCGTCGTGAAGTTTAGAGAGTTGATCCCAGTACCCAGATTTTTGAGTTGAAGTGTTTTGGAACGGAAACGTTCGACGGACCGTTGTGCTTATGACGGTTCGTTCCACCTGTCGTTGATGGTAATGAGGGAGCCAAAGTAGAAATTTCACAAGTATGGGACGACGGAGGCCATCACGGTCCGTCGTGACCATGACGGTATGTCACGTGATCCGTCGACCCAGTCAGTTTTTATCACAGATGATTCTACTGCTCGAAATGACTAAACAGGTTGTTACACTCTAGAATTTCAATCATAGTCTAGGGGGGCACTTATGCATCGTAGCTATCAATAAGCTATATTTGCATTTACATTTGCTTTGTATATAACATATAAATTTTTATGTATATGAGTATGCGTATGTGAATATAGTACTTAAATATACAAAATACACAAATACCTTCAGCAATATTTGTATATATAAACTCAATATACAAATCACTATATACATATAATTTATGCAATTTGTATAAACACAACTCAATAAACAAATGTGATTTAGACAGAAATTGTACAAACTTCAAATCAAAAATTGTATTCAGCTAACAAAATATTTAAATATAAATGTACCAAATGTGATTCAAGTAGAAAATAACGCATACACTTCATGCAAATCATGTTCCTAATATTCTTTAGATTTGTTAATTTCTGATAAAGCAGATCCACTCTCCTTTGAATCACTTTTTATGACTTTTCACTCACTTTCTCCATCAACGATTTTAATGTCGCTAGACTTCGCATTGTTAATGTCTTATTCTGAATTGTCATTGGATCATTTTTTTTTCTTTTATCTCATTTCTTCAAGGGTAAATCACATAAATATGCTATATTTAAAAAATATTTACCATTTATGTCAATATAATTTTTATAACTAAATATAACAATTTTTTGAAATAAAAAAAAATGTATCGTTGCTTCCTTTCTCGGTCCTTTTGCCTTTTTAATGTTTTTATTTCTTTTTTAAAGATCTTCTTCTTATCTTTCTCTATCTATCATTATTATCTTCGTATTCTTATTTTCTTTTATTTTATTTTTAAAAAAAATATTCTTCTTCTTTTAATTTTTATTTATAATAAATTAATTTTTCATATTTCATTATGTGCATGTCAATATTTTTATACCAAAAAAAGATGAAAAAAGGAACAAAAAAATCATAAAATTTTATAAAATCACATTTTAAAGCGGAAATTTTAAATCATTAAAATTACAGAAGTACGAGTTCACCATTGATAGTCATTATAAAGCTTAAAATTTTTAATTCATTTATTTGCATTTTACGAATTTGTGATAATTTTTAAATAGGTAATTCTAAAAATAATTAAAAATGTCGTTTGAAGTTCATATCTCGATTTTAAGAGGGTTTGGTCAAGTATATAATTGATTGTAGGAGAAATATTACATTGAAATGAATTAAATATAACATTAAATTGTCTTGCAAATGTATTAAAGTTAAATTAGATGATACAATTTTAATGCAGATTTAATTCATTTTGAAGTTCTTTTGATTTATTTGTTACTATTGGATACTTGTTTAATTTATTACTGATATAACTTATCAGTTTATAGAGCATTGTCTTAATTCTCTTTTCTAATTCAACTTTCAATACTGTGTAATACAATTTTAATGTAAATTTAATTCATTTCACATTTTTTAAATTTATTTGTTACTATTTGATACTTGTTCAATTCATTATTGATACTAGTTTAATTCACTCTGCAGATCATGTCAGTCATTATCTACGTTTTTCATTCATTTTTAATTCTCTCTTCTTATTCAAATTTCACAAAGTGTAACACAATTTTAATCAATTTAATTCATTTTGAATTTTTATTTATTTGTTCCTATTGGATACTTGTTTAATTCATTATTGGTACAAGTTTAATTCACTCTATAAATCATTGTCTAATATTTCATTTGTTGCTTTTTATTCATGCTTAATTTTCTTCAAGTTTAATTCACTCTATAAATCATTGTCTAATATTTCATTTGTTGCTTTTTTATTCATGCTTAATTTTCTCTTCTACATCGACTTTAATATTTGTGTAATACATTTTTAAAATACAAGTCAATTAATTGATTGACTTGTTACAATTGGTTACTTCTTTACTTCATTATTGATACAAGTTTTATTCAGGTTACGTGCATATCAAAGAATGTTCTTTTGTTTTCTACATTCTGCATTCATATTTGACTCTCTTCTAACAATTCAACTTTAATATATTTGTAATATATTATTAATTCAAGTTTAATTCATTTTGCAGTTTCTTATTTCTCTTCATTTGTTACGATTATACTAGTTCTCTTCTAATAATTCAACTTTAATATGTTTGTAATACAATTTAAATTTAAATTTAATTCATTTTGAAGTTTCTTATGTCTCTTCATTTGTTACGATTATACTAGTTCTCTTCTAATAATTCAATTTTAATATGTTTTAATATATTTTTAGTTTAAATTTTATTTCTTTTGCAGTTTTTTATGCCTCTTAATTTGTTAAGATTATATTACTTCTCTAATTAACTATTGATATAAATTTTATAGAGTCTATAATAATTAATTATTCCACAAAAAAAGGAAAAAATAGCAATAATAAGAGGAGACAGAGCAACAACAAAAAAGCAAGAAAGAAATGACAACAAAAAGAAAGTAGAAAGAATGAAAGAAAGAAAGGGAGGAAGAAAAAAAAGAGTGAGTGAGACAGCAAAAAGAAAGTAGGAAGAATGAAAGAAAGAAATGGAGGAATAAAAAAAAGAGTGAGTGAGACAGAGAAAAGAGAAAGAGAGAAAAAAAAGGGAGCAAGACATAGAAAAGGAGAAAGAAAGAGTGAGACAGAAAAATGGAAACAAATTAAAGAAGTTTCTATAAATGGTAATTAATGAAAAGTATCGCTAAAATAAGTAATTTTTTATTAAAATGTACCAATTTATGTAATTTTTCCTTTTTTCAGTTGATTGTTCATCTTGAACTTGTTTAGATTTTTCTGTAGATCGACCCCAAAATCCTGAGTTAAACCCATTGAAAAGGATGGTGAATTGTCATCAACATTGACATGTCATGACATACCTTTCGTAATCCTCATAAATGGAGATGAATCATCCATTCTGATTTCGAAAAACTTATAATCTGATAAGTAAGAAAGAATTTATAAAAAAAACATATGAAAAAATAACAAGCATACTACCTATACAATTGTTGAAGAATGAAAAAAGGAAAAAGATGATTTCACCCACGATTTTGGTCGTTACCTGCTAAAAGTGAAAGCACGACTGGAGGGAGAAGGTATCGAAATTAAAATTTGAAATGGAAGAGTGATTTTAGGAGAAAGACATCGAATGGAGATAGGAGAGATAAATTTGATTTTGTATAAAATTATATACAAAAGCAGATGAAGGACTTTGTTGGGTCGAAATACAATGTGTATACAACATGCTTTTTTGGACTACCGGGAAGCTATACATCAATCTTCGGCCCTGCACTTCAGCTTTCCTAACGAGGCAGACTTAAGAGGATGTCACATTTGGCCCAACTCAGGAGAAATGCAATAGGAGACGGAGTCCCAACGGACTCATACGAGTAGGTTCATTCATGAACAAAAATTGTAAGAATTAGTATGGAGAAGATAAGAAAAATGGACATAATGATTTTTACTAATAATATTGTAGGCAACAGTATGCTCAAATTGCAGGTAAATATTTAGAAGGAGAGCACATGTACAAATGAACGGATACATAATCTATCTTAAATTCGAATCAATAGCAGCATAAGGACTTCACTAGTGTAAAGCTAATAGAAAAGATGGCAAATTATGAACTACATAGGGCTGCAACTGGGAATGGTCAAAATAGAGAAGAAAACAAGTTCACTTATGTTGAACAAGTCAAGAAAATAAATGCAATCAAGTGAAACAAATACATAGTCATAAGTTCACTGGAGAACATATGATATCTCAAAAGGTCACTCAACTTTGAAAATATATGTAATACAATATTAAACTTTGTTTTGTATTAATAAAATCAATGAACTTAGATTTTTAATAAAATCACTCAAATAAATTTATCATTAAAAAATCGACAAAATATTTTTTATGTCACGTAAACAAGTACAAAGCAATAAATTTTGACAAAAAAACTCATTAAGTAATTATTTTTATGAACAAATTTAATTAGTGAAACAAAAAATATGACATTACTTTATATTTGATACTTACCAAGTATCATAATGATTTTTTTTCGGCCATGTAATTTATGATATAATTTATACTGTAAAATAGATAAATAATGTTCTAACCCATCGGTGATCCCATAAACTTGGCACTAAATTTCACTTAATCACCTCAAGTGGGTGATGTTCATTTTAGACACCTCATGTAAAGTCTCGTGTCATTTTGACATTTTTTGTTACATGGCTTCATGAGTGTAACACACTTGTTGATCGCTCGTGAAAAACCCATTTAGTCGATTTTTTTAATTATTTTTTTCTTTCTTCTTTCCTTTTTTTTCAGCCACCATTTTTGCAAACTTAAATATCCAATATGGTGAATAAAAATAGATACAGTAAAATGATGAAAAATGATGGAAACTATTTTAGAAATTTTGGAATAGAGCCATTTCAAGATTAAATATTAAATTATTCGTGAGATCTTTCTTGAAAGAATTTAATATTTAAAGAGGAGTAAATTTTATTTGGAGAAAACAATGGGATGGGGAACAGACATGTGCAGATTTTTCTTCAAAGCTAGTAGAGGTATTTGGAGAAGTCGAGGAGGGGGGGGGGGGGGGGGGGGGGGAAAGGTGTTCCTGCAAATGGGTATGAATTTTGGAGAAGATAATGGGGGATGTTTCTACAAATGGGTATATGTTTTCCTTGGTAAAGACAATGGGGGGGGGGGGGGGGGGAGGTCATGTGGAATTTTATTGATTTAATTTATTTTAAGAAAATTATTTTGGCAAAAATTCACGTGTCATTGAGTGATGATTACTTTATATTTATACTCAAAATTTATTATCTACAAATTTTTTTTGATAAATATCGTCATTCAATTCACCACATTACACATCATTCACGATTGTAACGCACACACATCATCTATTTTTGTTGATTGGTAAAAGAGTTTCAAAATGACACAATGAAATTCTACATGAGGTGTCTAAAATGCACATCGCTCACTTAAAGTGCCTAAGTGAAATTTCATGCCAAGACTAAGGGGCCACCGATGGGTTAGGCAATAAACAATTGATTAGTGTTAGTATACTGCCTTGGCACATTCAAATTGGTCTAACGAGGTTTCTTTATAAAGAATTTAATTTATAGGGATCTATGTTAATATGACATAAAAAAATAATTTATTTTGTCATGTAAATTTTTTGTATGTAAATTACATATAGCTCATAGTTTTAATATGAAATTACAATCTATCCCTAATAAATATCTAATTACATTAATCCCTTAACAATTAAAAAAAACGAATACAACAATTGAAACTCGGATACATTAAATATTATCTCAGATACACTAATATGTCGCTCGGATACATAATATGTAGGTCATTTCATTAAATTCTAACTCGGATACATTAACATGCAACTTGGATATATTAATGAAATAAAAAAAGTTTGAAATTTTGAAAAGTAATAGGAGATAATGGAAATAAGTGAAATAGAATGTGTGCATTCTGTAATTTTTCCTTTTTTTTAATGATGAATATAGTTGAGTGATACAAATGGTTAAGTTGAGTTATTTTCTTCATATGAATAAATTTAATGACTTTGCTTCATATATTTTCAAAATTGAATGACCTTTTTGAGATATTGACTCACACATGCCGAAATGACAATAATAATGATACTACTTTGGTAATTGTTGAAGCAAACCCCATGACCTCCTAATTGTTTTTATGATCTTGGACAACAAGACTAAAAATATAAAAAAGAGTTTTACTAATGAGAACAAAGTAAGAAAAATCATTGTTAAGACATACGAGCAACACCAAGTAGCAAATCAACTAGCTTTTTTATCAGAATTGTTGGATTGATGAATTTCTAGGTTTTGCTCGTGTCTAGGTTTTCTGGACGCTATCCTGGTCGTGACGAAGACGAAAATGTGTCAGGTGGTACGTTGGGTATTGGGTATTGTTGGAGTTGTATTGCAACGTTGTGGGTGATTTGGTGAAGAGATGGGTCGGTTTTGTTGGGTTGTAAATGGAGGAATTTATACAAACATACACCTAATATGTATAATTGGCAATATATAGCCAAATAATAATTAGAAATTAAAAGACTAAAACAAAATTAGCATGTATTAGCCTAAAATAAATAAAACCAACTTTTTTATAGTTTTTTTTTCTTTTAATCATGTGGAACCAACCCCCATTAATTAAGGAGATGTAAAAATTATTTTTTCTTTCTTGTTTTTAACTCCTATTATTAAAGAAATTAACTTCTCAATTTCTTCAAAGTCTCAAACTCAACTTTATTCAACCGTGTATCAAAAAACATAGTAACGCAATTTACAAAAATATAAAGATATATTTGATTGTAACTTTATAAATTATTTTTTACCGAACAACAATAACTAATTTATTTGAAAAATTGATTGCCTACTTTTAAGAAGGAAACATACGTATATTTATTAATTAACCTATTAAAAAATGGTTACACAAACTTTTAAGAAATGATTTTTTAAAATTCTTTAAATAACTTATTAAAAGATTGTGACTACTTTTAAGGTAAGTAAATGTATTATTAATGCTCCAACGTGTATTAATTATCACATAATTGATAATAATTAATCAAATAATATTAAATGACAACTGTAATAATACATATGCATAAATTATACAAGAATTAAAGTTGCAATAACATAATGTATACATAAAAAATATGAATACACATAAAATATTCATAAAAATAAACGTGTAAATTTTATTGATGTATACAAGAATTGTAGCATGTATACATAACCTTTATATTTTATACATAAGAATATTACCATCAATTATACGTATTACTATAATGAATACAAGAATGAGATTAATATGACACATATAAATTTTTATTCATTAATTGTACATGTGATTTTGTTTACATATACTGAAACTGCATTTTATGTATACATTAGTTCGTATTCATCGTTTATTCACATAATAAACTAGTATCCTTTAATTTAAATTGTGATTGGAATTCATTGATATACATTGGGTTGTATTCATCAAAATCATCATTCTGACTTTTTATGTAGATCTTTTTTACCCAGGAAATTGAGAAAAAAAAAAAAAAACTATTACCCGAATTTTCAGCAAAAAACAAAAAAGTTTAAAAAACTTTAGTTCCACAAATTACGAAATTTTAAAATTAATGGTTCAAGAAATGCTACATAATTATCTACTCAAAAAAATTGTTGGAACGGTCAATCAATAAACATTCAGTTATATCTGATTTGAATAGACATAATAAATTTAGGAGAGTAAGAGAAAATTTAGAAGTTAAGCAAATTTACATATGAAAATGATTTTAGAAAGAAAACAAAAGAAGGTTGAATAACCTAATCAACAAAAACAAATTTGAAAAAACTTCAATTCTACAAATCATAAAATTCAACAATTAATTTGACAAGAACAAAATTATGTATAAAGATGAATTTTAGAAGTATCCATGAAAAAATATATTGTTATATATGATTTTCATAAACAGATTGAATTAAGGAGAAGAGATGAAATTAGGAAGAGAATTACGTATAGGAGTATGAAAAGATCTGGAAAGACAAAAAAGGAGACAAAAAAGAGAGAAGAACTCTGTTTTAAAATTGTTGACAAAATTTTAAAAAAGAGGTAGAGAAAAATAAGGAGAACAAAACTTTATATTTTTTTTTAAAAAAAAAAAATAATTATTCGATGCCAACTAAAAAAAACAACGTTTTTTTTTGCTAAAAAATTAAAAGTGGGCTATTTATTGCTAATTCAATCTAGGGAAATTTTGCAACGCAACAATATTTTAACATTTAATAGAATCTCCTAGCAACACTTTCAATAATTATCAAAAATAACAATATTTTAGTTTGTTATGATTTGATTTGTGTTTTTTTTATCAAACTTAACATAATATAATTAAGACATATCAAACTACAGAAAATAAAGGAAGGAAAATATTTAAAACTAGAAAAAAATGCTGAAAAATCTTCATCACTTTCCTTAAAAAAATATTATGAGACCTAAAATAGATGGTCTCTTCCTTCAAAGGCCATTATTTGTCCTTATCTTTTAGAACTAGTTATTGCTATGAAACTTTATGATAATACCTTAGAATTTTATTTATTAAATTTGTTTTATTTTTGTAAATTTACAATTTTGAAAACCTATAATTTTATATGTTACCCGGCATACTATTCTCACAGTGTATTTATTATATTTATCAGAATTTTGTATCTTTTCTTAAATCGTATAGGATATATTTTATTTGACATAGTTTTCTCATAATGTATTTATTTTATTTACCAGAATTTTGTGTCCTTTCTTAAATTAAACTCATTCCATGTATGTCATTTGTGTTTGTATTCATTATAGTTTTCATTTTTTATTTGTATAATGAAATTTGTATTTATTAATTAGTTCGTATTCATTCCAATACGTATGTCAAATGAATTTGTAGTTATTTAATATAAACATATTTGCATTCATGTATTTTTTTCATTGTGTATTTATTTTTCTCTTCAAAATTATGTTTCATTTTCTAAGTCATATTCATTCCATTAGGTATATTATTTGTATTTGTATTCATTCTAGTTTTTTATATTGTATTTTGTATAATAATATGTAAAATATAAAAATAATATGATTGAAAAGTTAAAATAAAATTGAAAAGCAATGAATGAATATTGTTTGTAATCATTCTTAAATAAAATACATAATTAGTTAGTATACCTCGGAATGAATATAAATTAGGAAAAAATACAAAATTTATAAATTATGCAACGTGAGATTTTTAATAAAGACAAATATTAAAAGCATACATATTGGTTTAAATACGAATTGAGAAACGATACAAAATTCTTTAGAAGAAAAAATCATAAAACAAAACAAACTAATAGAAAGTTGTTATTTCAATAAATGAAATATACAAATAGTTAGCATATGTTTATGATGAATACAAATTAAGAACAAATACAAGATTCATGACTATGCAACATGAGATTTTGACTGAAAATGTAAATAAACTTTCATAAAATTGAGAATAATGATGGAAAATCTGTGACATAAACAATGCGAAATATGAACAATGACACTGAAAATAAATCAAAAGATATATAAAAACCTAGTCGAAATTACCTTAACCAGATTCGAAATTCGATGAAATAATGTATACCTGATTGTTTATCAACCAAGAAAATCCTTGGATTAATAAATTAATTTTTTTGAAGAATCAAATTTTGAATATCTTTTGTTTGAAGAATAATAAAAATCTGAAAACTTGAAAGGTGAGAAATTTTTAAGAGAATGACATGAAAAGGGAAGAAGGTGCTGATTTAAATGGAAGTTGGGGTGAAAATTGTTCTTAAATTGATCCGACAAGTGGAACAAAATATTGGTTAAATTCAATTTTGAAAAATAACCAAATAGATTCAAAATTGGGAAATTAGTAAAGTAGTCACAATTTCTAACTTAATTAGTAAAAACATCTACACTTTAAAATAATTTTTTAAAATTTCAAAATGTCAATGTTTTAGAAAATAATTTGTATCCAAAATACTATCCATTTACACTTCTTCCTAAGCTTTACTACCATTAAATTTATTTTCCATCTTTCATGTTTTTAATTTTGTTCTCCTTCATCAACTTTTCAGTTTTCACCATTGTCCTTTTCATTCATGTTTTCTCTTTCATCAAATTTTCACCATTTTTCTCTCCTCATTCTTGAAGAGGAACTAATTATTCAAGTTCATATCAATTTGTCCAAATCTATCAATTAATTCAAGAAATCTCTCACTTGATAAATGTATTTTTGAAGCCATCATATATTTTGCGAGGTCTCATTAGATTTTGTTTTCAAAATCACAAATTATGTTGAAATTTTAATTGTATGTATTACGAATTTTTCAATTTTTAGATGAGTTTATTAACATAAGCATCAAACATTTATGCATTTCAAATTTTTAGTATTTTAAACACTATTGTTCGATATTTTTGTGATTTTGTTATCAAATTTGAGATTTTAGTAGATTGTAATTTATAGTAATCTACATTAGCATTCATACATAATATATTCTTTGATATTTTTTATATTTTCATATTTAATAATTTTGAAATTTGCTTATAGGGTTACTAATGCACAAGTGAATACAAATTCAGATTTGATTTTGGTGAAAAAATTAGAAAAAAAAGAACATAGCATACGAAGACGAAAGAGAGAGCCAAATAATAGCTTGAAAAATTGTATTCATACAAGAATAATATTCATATTAATTTTTGTTTGTCAATGTTTCTTATTTTACTCATCATTTGTTTTTTTAATAACATTGTATATCTTTTTTTAGTTTGTAGTCATTGAAATAGGTATGTCAAATGGATTTGTATTTCTTAAGCATAGACATAATATATTTTAATCGTCAAATTATTATTTTAAAAATATTGTATCTTTTCTCAACAGATTGTATAATTTTTACCATGTATGCTATTTGTTTTCAAAAATCTTGCATTCCTATTTCTTTTATAATCAATTTATATTTATTTTTTAAAAATATTATATCATTTCTCAACAGATTGTATTATTTTTACCATGTATATTATTTTCTTTCCAGAATCATGCATCATTTCATAAATCGTATTCATATGTAATGATTAAATTATATTGAGATACAATCAGTAATATTTTGTAATACAGTAAAAGAAAAATACATTTGGCAGTCATGTAATACAATTTTGATCACTGAAATATAATTTTTAGTTTTCACTATTAAAGTAAAAAAATTGATTTTAATTTGAATGGTAAAGCAAGCACATAAAAAGTAAAATTATTAGTATACAATTATAATGAAAACATAATAAAAAGGAAAGTTAATCCTGTCAAATGAAAAAAAGGAAATTTATAGAATTTTTACTGATGAGAATTTTAAGTGATATCTTCTTTTTTTTAAAAAAATATTATCTCCCTTGATTTTCTCCTTTCTAAATAATTGAAATCTTGAAAGCCAAAAAAATAATTTTTTTTTACATAAATCAAATACATAAAAAACTAAAATATTGATATTTTAGATAAATATTAAAAATGTGACTAAGAAAACCTATTAAACGTCAAAATATTGACATTTTGAAAAATTTCCCTTAAAAGTTTGGTAAAGTGAAGTTAAGGACATAATCGATTCGAGTTAATTGAGGAATTCGACAACAATCAAATAAGACAAATTAATACAAATTAATCAATGAGTTTCTTAATCTTAACCAAACAAAATAATTAATTGAAAATATTAACTATTAATTATTAAACTAATTTGCAAAATTTAAAGTAAAACGCTAACCTTTTGGGAAGATTTTCAAACATTTATAAAATAAACTAATTATATACATAATCATACAAAACACATATATTATTAAAAAATATATATAAAAATAATACAATTATTTAAAATAACTTGCAAACTATGTTATATATATTTTTTAAAATTTTACAAAACTAATTATTTTATATCGTTTGAAATTAAAGAAGCTCGACGATTAATTTATATTTTGGAGGGACAAAATTGGGTGTCAACACACAAAATAACCTTTTAAAAGAGTTAAGAGCTCAGAAATATCCCAAACTCACGAACTCTTTTAGAAATCAAAGTTTCATCTTTTCTCAATGTAAAAATGTTACATTTGGAAATACTTAGTTTGATATCACTCTTGATTAAAAATAGTTCTAATATTAACTATGTGATAACTCTTGAATTTTCCTTTTAAACTCAATTTTGTTTTGAATGTGAATTACGACATGTGATTAGGATATGCAGGAATTTGTCAAAGGTAGATGGAGCTTATAGAAGCTAAGTAGAGAAGGAAAATTTGGTCACAACATAAAAGAACATGCACCGAGTGAAACAATGAAAAAAATTGGCCCAACAATCCTCGACATATACTACTTGCGCAGTGCGCCAAGACTTGAATTACTGTAGGGAGGCACAATGTTGGTGCGCCGTCCCAGGGCCTTAACTACTGGAGGCCGGGTGTGGTTAATTAATGGTGCGCCTCTCAGGACCTTCCCCATAATCCTCAATGAATTTTCAAGTAAAATTTAGGACCTAAATTAGTTCTAAATTGAGAAATTGCTCCTAAAGTACTCTATGTGTATCTCAAACAAAAAACCAATACATGAGAATGTCACGACCCAAAACGAGCCGCGAGTGGCACCCACACTTTTCCTACTATGTGAGCGAACCAACCAATCTGAACCCCAACATTTCAAACATAATAAACAGAAAAATAATGCGGAAGACTTAAAACTCATTAATATAACCAATAAATAACTTCTAAAATTTATCAATTACTATCCCCAAAATCTGGAAGTCATCATCACAAGAACATTTATCCTCAAATTACTAAGTCTAAGAGTATCTAAGAAGCTAAAATAACTAAACAGATAGTCCATGCCAGAACTTCAAGGCATCCAAACATGAAGAAGAAGATCCAGTCCAAGCTAGAAGCTTAAGCTCACCCTGAAATCTGGTGTGACGAAGACTGGCTAGAGTTGCGATTGAGTTGAAGACGACGGTACGTTTGCTGCACTCCACAAATAATAAAAAGAAAACATACAAGTAGGGGTCAGTACAAAACACAGGTACTGAGTAGGTATCATCGGCCAAATCAAAATAGAAAACAGTATATATCAGATAATATCATAAAATCAACTACAATACTCAACAGGTTGCAACACAAGTACGATAATCATTGATAAATAACACCAAGTACACCGATGAGGACTCAAGCCTCCATACCATACTCATTTGGGAAATAGGTTCATTAAATTGAGTATATTAACATATTTCAAGAATCATTCTCTTTACTATCCTGGTGTCGGAACGTGACACTCCGATTCTCATCATACTATCCTGGTGTCGGAACGTAACAACCGATCCACTATTACTATCCTTGTGTCGAAACGTGACACCCGATCCATTAATACTATCCTGGTGTCCGAACGTGACACCCGATCCATTAATACTATCCTGGTGTCGAAACGTGACACCCGATCCATTAATACTATCGGTGTGTCGGAACGTGACACCCGATCCACTAACCTCATTCTTTTAGTTCATCAAGCCTGCTTTTATACCAAGGCATCATCATTACAAAGAGGTTTCAAGGTTTAGGATTCAATAGCCTCATCATGCTTATTTTATCGCAATTATATAATCACATCATGCAAGCATACAATTAAGCATATAGGAGACATTACAAAACTACCCATACATATCATTCGCTATAAAGAGTTTACTATGAAAATCATAAAAACCATAACCTACCTCCACCGAAGAATCGTGATCAAGAAATCTACTTTCCCAAACCTTTGCTTTCCTTGCGTTCTCCTCTTCTCTCGATCGTTTCACTCTTTACTCTCTGTTCTTTCTCTTTTTCTGATTTTTCCTTATTCAAACTCTTTTTCTTTTACCCTAATTACCATATAATTAAGTATAAAAGATGCTAAAAGTAACCCATTAATTAATTCAAGGTTATCTCTTTTAACCCCCAAGTAATTAAATTATTAACATTCACCCACTAACTTTAAAATTATAAGCAGGAATAGTCCAAAACGCCCCTTAAAACATTTAACAGAAATCCGACCCAGTCAGGGTTACGCAGCCTGTGACGGGTCGTCGTGCCTCTGACGGTCCGTCTTGCTGAGTCATCACAGAATTCAGAGACTAACTTTTCACTAAGGGCCTGTGACGGTCCGTCCTGCCATGTCGTCGCGAAGTTCAGAGAGTTGTTCTCAGTACCCAATTTTTCAGAATTCTAAGTGTTTTGGAACGAGACACTCTCGACGGTCCGTTGTGCCCATGACGGTCCGTCGTGGGATCCGTCGACTCAGACAGTTATTACCAGAAATAAACTCTACAGCTCAAAACGACTAAATAGGTCGTTACAATAGATACCAATTTACCCATCGTTCGTCCTCGAACGATCACAAGAAGAAAAGCAAGGGCGAAAAGGAGTACATGAATCTGTAAACAGGTGTCGGTATCTTTCTTGCATATCAGCCTCCTTCTCCCAAGTGGATTCTTCAACAGGCGGATTCTTCCATTGAACCTTGATGGATGCAATCTCCGTTGACCTCAACTTGCGGACTTCTCTATATAAAATAGCAACAGGCTCCTCCTCATAAGACAGATTCTCATCAAGCATAACTGAATCCCAACGAATAATGTAGTTTCCATCACCATGGTATCTTTTCAACATAGACACATGAAATACCGGGTGCACTCCTGACAGCCCTTGGGGCAAGGCTAATTCATAAGCCACCTCCCCCACGCGCTTCAGAACTTCAAATGGACCAATATACCTCGGACTAAGCTTACCTCGCTTACCAAACCGCATCACCCCTTTCATGGGCGAAACCTTTAGCAAGACTTGCTCACCCTCCATAAACTCCAAGTCCCTAACCTTTCGGTCTGCATATCCCTTCTGTCTACTTTGAGCCGCAAAAAGCTTTTCTTCAATGCATTTCACTTTATCTAACGATTCCCTCAAAAGGTCAGTACCCCAAGGTCTAACCTCAAATGCATCGAACCACCCAATGGGAGACCTACATCTTCTCCCACACAATGCCTCAAATGGGGCCATATCAATACTTGAGTGATAGCTATTGTTGTATGAGAACTCTGCTAAGGGTGAGAAGTTATCCCAATGACCACCAAACTCTATCCCACATGCACGAAGCATAGCCTCCAAAACCTGAATTGTTCGCTCAGACTGACCATCGGTCTGAGGGTGAAATGCAGTGCTAAGATCCAATCTAGTACCTACTTCAGCATGCAATGTTTTCCAAAACTTAGAAGTAAACTGCGTTCCTCTATCTGATATGATGGAACTTCTCTGCATTATAAGTCACCTTGACCGGAATGAAATGAGCAGACTTAGTTAACCTATCAACAATTACCCAAATGGAGTCATACTTACCCATTGTCTTTGGAAGACCAACCTCGAAGTCCATTGCAATTCTCTCCCACTTCAATTCAGGAATGGGCATTCTCTGAAGTGTCCCTCAAGGCCTCTGGTGTTCATACATTACTTGCGAACAATTCGTGCATTGAGCAACAAAGTCAACAATGTCACGCTTCATTCTACTCCACCAAAAATGTTGCTTTAGGTCACGGTACATCTTAGTTGCACCAGGATGTATAGAATACCTTGTACTATGAGCCTCTGTAAGAATAGTGTGGATCAAATCATCGACGCGGGGTACACATACCCTTCCCTTAATTCTTAAAACACCTTCCTCGTCGATTTTTTCTTCTGTAGTCTCTCCTCGCAACACCTTATCTAGGGATCCGGATCAGTTTCTCATCATTAAATTGCTTTCCCTTAATATTGTCAAGAAAGGAAGATCTTGACTCCACACAAGCCAAAAATCCTCCCTTCTCATTTACTTCTAGCCTCATAAAGTCATTAGCCAAAGTCTGAACCTCTCTAGCCAATGGGAGTCTAGAAACCTGCAAGTGGGCTAGGCTTCCCATGCTCCCTGCCTTTCTACTTAAGGCATCTGCCACCACATTAGCCTTTCCCGGATGATACAAGATAGTGATATCATAGTCCTTCAGTAGATCCATCCATCTCCTCTGTCTCAAATTCAAATCTTTCTGAGTAAATACATACTGTAAACTACGATGATCAGTGTAGACTTCACACTTAACCCCATATAGATAGTGCCTCCATTGCTTTAATGCAAACACTACCGCAGCCAACTCCAAATCATGGGTCGGATAATTACGTTCATGCACCTTTAATTGCCTCGAAGCATAAGTAATTACATTCTTCTCTTGCATTAGCACTGCACCCAAACTAGAATAGGATGCCTCACAATAAACAATGAAATTCTTACCTTCCACTGGCAAGGTAAGAATTGGTTTAGTAGTCAACAAAGTCTTGAGCTTCTGAAAGCATTCTTCACACTCGTCCGACCATACAAATGGGACACTCTTCTTAGTCAAGTTTGTCAGTTGGGAAGCAACAGAAGAAAATCCCTTGACAAATCGACGGTAGTAGCTAGCTAAACCAATGAAGCTCCTTACCTCTGTAACACTAGTAGGTCTTACCCAATTCTTCACTGCTTCAATCTTGGTAGGATCCACCATCACCCCATCTTTATAAACTACGTGCCCCAAGAAGGACACTGAATCTAGCCAAAACTCACATTTAGAGAATTTAGCATAAAGCTTCTTCTCCCTCAAGATTTCCAATACAATTCTCAAGTGTTCTTCATGTTCTTTCTTGTTCTTTGAGTATACTAGTATATCGTCAATGAATACGATGACAAAGAGATCCAGATATGGCTTAAAAATCCCGTTCATCAAACTCATGAAAGCAGCAGGGGCATTAGTAAGCCCAAAAGACATTACTAACAAGTCATAATGTCCATACCTAGTCCGAAAAGCAGTCTTGGACACATCCATGGCCCGTATTTTCAATTGATTATAACCAGATCTCAAATCGATTTTTGAGAAGGTACAAGCCCCTTGTAACTGATCAAACAAATCATCGATGCGAGGAAGAGGCTTGTTCTTAACAGTTACTTTATTTAGTTGCCTGTAGTCTATGCACATCCGAAAACTTCCATCCTTCTTCTTCACAAACAAAACGGGAGCACCCAAGGGGATGCACTTGGTCTAATAAAGCCTTTTATTAACAATTCTTGAAGTTGGGCCTTTAACTCTCTTAACTCAGTGGGAGCCATTCTATAAGGGGGTATAGAAATGGGGCGAGTACCCGGCTCCAGATCAATGCAAAAGTCAATATCCCTATCCGGTGGCATACCAGGAAGGTCTGCAGGAAACACATCCAGAAACTCACGGACTATCGAAACCGACTCAATTGAAGGTACTTGGGTAGTATCATCCCTGAGATGTGCCAAGAACGCCAAACAACCCCTTCTAACCATTTTATTAGCACGAAGAAAGGAGATGATACGAACCGGATTGGAAGTGTAGTCACCCTCCCACACTAACGGATCTATCCCAGGCTTTACTAACGTCACAGTTTTAGCATTACAATCTAAGATTTCAAAGTTTGGAGAAAGCCAAGTCATACCCAGAATTACATCAAAATCAACCATTTCTAAGATAACCAGGTCTACATGAGTATTGCTCCCCACAAACGTTACAAGAGAAGACCTATACACCTTTTCAACTATCACAGACTCACCCACCGGAGTAGAAACACGAATAGGCATGTCAATCAATTCACAATGTAAATAAAGACCAGTGGCAAATGAAGAAGATACATATGAAAATGTGGATCCAGGATCAAATAATACGGAACCATGCAATCACTAACCAAAAGATTACTTGTGATAACAGCATCGGATGTCTCCGCTTCCGAACGCCCGGGGAAAGCGTAACAATGGGCCCTATCGCCTGTCTGCCCGTTGCCCCTACTATGTTGTGCTGTAGTGGCTCCATTTTTCCCGCCACCCCGGTTAATTTGGCGACCACCATTTCCTCGGCCACCACATTCTCCAGAATAGCGGTCTCTTCCATGACCACCTCTACCTCTGAGTATTGGGGGTCTGTAACTCTGTTTTGGACACTATCTCTTAATATGTCCAATTTCCCCACATCCATAACACTCTCTGGGTTCAAGCATATGTCTCTGTGAGAGCGACGGAGTCTGGGGATAACCTCCAAACTCAGAGAAATGTTGATCGGTTTGCGGTGGACCCCCAGCTATAGCCTACAGTGAAGACTGAATAAGTCGGGCTGTATAACCTCCAGAACTCTGTCCTCTGGAGTAAGAACCACTAAACTCACCTCCCTTACGAAACTTCTTAGTTGCTGATGTCATGGTGAAGTAATTTGGCTTCACTCCCTCCACTCTATTACAAAGTCTACCACTTCCTAAAAAGATTTTGCTGCAGTAGATACCTGTAAGGCTGGAATCCTCAAATCTGACCTCAACCCTTTCACGAAACGGCGAATCCGCTCTTGTGGACAGAAGCAAAGCTGGGTGGCATACCTGGATAGTGCACGAAACTTAGCCTCATAAGCAGTAACCGACATCCTGCTTTGCTCTAGGCTCAGGAATTCATCTCTCCTCCTATCCCTCAAAGTCCGGGGTATATACTTCTCCATAAACAGGCTAGAGAATGATGCCCAAGTCATAGGTGGTGCTTGTGCTGGTTGACATTCAACATACGATCGCCACCGCATTTTGGCGTTCCCCTCAAATTGATAGGTCACAAACTCAACGCCAAATCGTTCTACTATGCCCAACTTGTGTAGTAGCTCATGACAATCAACCAGAAAATCATAAGCATCCTCAGATTCAGAACCCTTGAAGACTGGAGGTTTCAATTTCAAGAACTTACTGAAAAGTTCGTGCTGATCACTTGTCATTATAGGCCCTGTAGTCAACCGAGGAAACGTGCCTATTTCCAATGAGGCATCCATGCGGGGAGCCCCAGCAGTTGCATGTTGTACTCCCGGAACCTGAGGTGTTGGTGCAGAAAACACTGGAGGTGTCTGGCCCTGATCAGATAACCCGCTAAGATAAGCAAGGACCTGATTAATCATCTCTGGGGTAGGTAGGGTGGTAATTCCTTATTCTGCACTTGCTCATTCTCCCCTTTCTCCCCGTCTCTTACTACTTCCTCAGTTTGTGAAGGAGTCACCGCCCTAGTACTAGATGGGCCAGGTGTTTGTCCTCTTCCTCTAAAGGACGTCCTCCACGACCTCTACCACGACCTCTTGCTATTGCCCTTCTTCTAGCTAAAGCCCCAGTGGCTGGCTCAAACGGATCGTGTCTTGCTGGTGTTGGTGTTGGCACGGTTGTTGCTCTAGTTCTAACCATCTGTGAAATAGAGTAAAAATGGTAAGATACACATTTGTATCACGTAGATAGCAATTGGATCCAAGTAATAGCACTAAAGAAGAAAAGAATGGAATTTTCCTAAAGTCTTATCGCCTCTCAAAAAAGTAAAGGCGTCCCCCTACCGTTCCTCAAGACTCTACTAGACTCGTTCTTGTGTGATGAGACCAACTAACCTAATGCTCTGATACCAAGTTTGTCACGACCCAACGAGCCGCGAGTGGCACCCACACTTTCCCTACTATTTGAGCGAACCAACCAATCTGAACCCCAACATTTCAAACATAATAAAAAGTAAAATAATGCAGAAGACTTAAAACTCATTAATATAACCAATAAATAACTTCTAAAATTTATCAATTACTATCCCCAAAATCGTGAAGTCATCATCACAAGAACATCTATCCTCAAATTACTAAGTCTAAGAGTATCTAAGAAGCTAAAATAACTAAACAGATAGTCCATGCCAGAACTTCAAGGCATCCAGACATGAAGAAGAAGATCCAGTCCAAGCTAGAAGCTTTAGCTAACCCTGAAATCTGGTGTGACGAAGACTGACTAGAGTTGCGATTGAGTTGAAGACAACGGTACGTTTGCTGCACTCCACAAATAATAAAAAGAAAACATACAAGTAGGGGTCAGTACAAAACACAGGTACTTAGTAGGTATCATCGGCCAACTCAAAATAGAAAATAGTATATATCAGATAATATCATAAAATCAACTACAATACTCAACAGTAGCAACACAAGTACTAGAATCATTGATAAATAACACCAAGTACACCCATGAGGACTCAAGCCTCCATACCATACTCATTTGGGAAATAGGTTCATTAAATTGAGTATATTAACATATTTCATGATTCATTCTCTTTACTATCCTGGTGTCGGAACGTGACACTCCGATCCTCATCATACTATCCTGGTGTCGGAACGTAACACCCGATCCACTATTACTATCCTAGTGTCGGAACGTGACACCCGATCCATTAATACTATCCTGGTGTCGGAACGTGACACCCGATCCATTAATACTATCCTGGTGTCCGAACGTGACACCCGATCCGTTAATACTATCCTTGTGTCGGAACGTGACACCCGATCCATTAGTACTGTCCTGGTGTCGGAACGTGACACCCGATCCACTAACCTCATTCTTTTAGTTCATCAAGCCTGCTTTTATACCAAGGCATCATCATTACAAAGAAGTTCAAGGTTTAGGATTCAATAGCCTCATCATGCTTATTTTATCGCAATTATATAATCACATCATGCAAGCATACAATTAAGCATATAAGAGACTTTACAAAACTACCCAATACATATCATTCGCTATCAAGAGTTTACTATTAAAAGCATAAAAACCATAACCTACCTCCACCGAAGAATCGTGATCAAGAAATCTACTTTCCCAACCTTTGCTTTCCTTGCGTTTTCCTCTTCTCTCGATCGCTTCTCTCTTTACTCTCTGTTCTTTCTCTTTTGTTGATTTTTCCTTATTCAAACTCTTTTCTTTTACACTAATTACCATATAATTAAGTATAAAAGATGCTAAAAGTTACCCACTAATTAATTCATGGTTATCTCTTTTAACCCCTAAGTAATTGAATTATTTAACATTCACCCACTAACATTAAAATATAAGCAGGAATAGTCCAAACGCCCCCTTAAAACATTTAACAGAAATCCGACCTAGTCAGGGTTACGCAGCCTGTGACGGGCCGTCGTGCCTGTGACGGGCCGTCGTTGCCTGTGACGGTCCGTCCTGCTGAGTCGTCACAGAATTTAGAGACTAAATTTCACATAGGGCCTGTGAAAGACGTCGTGCCCACGACGGTCCGTCCTGCCATGTCGTCGCGAAGTTCAGAGAGTTGTTCTCAGTACGCAATTTTTCTGAATTCTAAGTGTTTTGGAACGAGACACCGTCGACGGTCCATCGTGCCCATGATGGTCCATCGTGGGATCCGTCGACCCAGACAGTTATTGCCAGAATATAAACTCTACAGCTCAAAACGACTAAACATGTCGTTACAGAGAACTTTCATACAGTTTTGAAAATATAACGTTAGTAAATCAATAAGGTTTATGTGATACTAAGCATGAACAAAACTATAAGATTCACAAAACAAAGAATCAAAACCTCAATTGTTAGATCTAAATTCAATATCATGAACTACGAATAAATCCTTTAAATGTGACAATTTCTGATTGAATTGAGATGTAAGACGTAGGAGGAACTAGTCAAATACTATGATGGTCTACATACCTTGAACGATCAAGGGTTCTTGGCAAAAATCGATGTAAACTTGAAGAATGCTTGAACCCTAGTTTTTTTGTCCTCTTGGAACCCCGCTCTAATCTTCTAAGTGATAAAAAATGTGAAATATGTTTTAACACGAATCTTAATTAGGTGAATAAAAAAATGTGGCTTAGGCTTAGTAAGAGTGGAAAAAGATCAAACTACCCCTCTAAATGATTTAGGTTCCTTGTAAATAAATGTTTCACTAAAACGAGCATATCTTTTTACCCCAAGCTCGAAACAAAGCAAACTTAATGGCGTTAGAAGAGGACTCAAAGTACTATAGTCTTATAGGTCACGTGTCACCTAATCCTTTATGTTCTAAGAGATATTATTGTTTATGTTCACCTAAAACTTAAAATTATTGGGTGACTTGTATGAACCCCTCTTTAGCCCTTTCCGAAGTCCGAGATGTTACACGTAGGATATAATAAGATTGGTGTATTGCAAAATAACTTGGTAGTTATAAACATTACCAAAAATATATGAATTTTGAATTTTTTTCATATCTCAAATGCATGTTTACAACGATTTTAGAAATAAAGTGTGTCGAACAAGTCACGATATGACTCTCTCAAACGAGCAATTGCCTCTTACATCGAGGAACATGAAGAGAGGAGTTTCACCACCATATATACTTGCTTTGTTAAATAGATAAGAGTCTCTCTAAGAAGATGAAATTGAGGATT
>JAKWIX010000132.1:0-53903 GCA_027704785.1 Solanum chmielewskii | reverse complement strand
ATCCAGTTAAACGTGGGGGAGTAGATTATCTCTGAGTCAAAGATGTTATACCGGGGAAACAACAAGACATTATTCCTTCTTGATCTTGTTACTTTCCTTTGCAAGTAGGCAGGGACGCCTATACTCGATACTGATGAGGTACTTCCTATAGATACTCCTTAAACCCTCTTCTGGTTAGGTTTGGCTTTACTTCTAGGAGCAAGAAGAGCAGGACCGACAAGGCTTGTAGTAGGAGGGTGGCTACCGGTTCAGATAGTGAGGACCCTTTCTCAGGTACACGAGTTGAGGTTAATATAGTGAAGTTCCAAAAGAAAATAGAGAGTGCATGTGCTAACTTAACTCCAGTTCCTCCCAATACTATCCTCAAGAAAGAGTTTCTCCAACGCCAGCTACTCCAAATGAGGAGGAAGGGAATGGACATGTATTGCCTGATGTTCATGATGTGGAAGACTATTAACACCATTTCACTTGTGTGGCCCCAGTCAAGGAGATTCCACAGCTTGACCTGAAGGACTTAACCAAGTTTATAATGCCGAATGAGGCTTGGGATTGATTTTAGCGCCCCAAGGACATGTGCATTACCTAGTCTGAGAGCTCCTTATTATTTGATTTTTCTCCTTCTTTTTCTTAATACTTGTGAATTCTAATACAAACTCGGTTTATATTATCAGTAGCTTTTGACTTTTCTATGTTTTGGGAGCACGTGAATGGTTTTTTTTGCTGTCTATTGTAGTCCTTTTTTAAATCATAGATTCAATTTTTGTACTACTATTGTTGAACACATTTTAGGGAGTTATAGTTATTGGTTCTAGCCCCTCTCCAAGTAGATATTTTTATATTATGGTAAACAAGGAAAAACAGGGAAGGTTCTGCCACTTTGTCCCTCTCTAGAAGGATAAATCCCTCTTTACCGGCAGAGCTCTGGCGGGAGCATCCCTCTTTAGCGGCTCCAATGAGAACAGAACCCAAGCTAAATTTTTTTACGATCTTTTTTCATATTCCCAGATTTCCCCATGGTCCCCATTTTACCATTCTGTTACACTACCAAATGTTTTAAAACTAGGCTACACACTATTCATCCATAACGTTATAGGCAATTTGGCATTATAGGTCACTCACACCTAGCATACTCTCAAACATTCACATACTTAATGATTTGAGTTCATGTAAACAGATTACATGATATTCATTGAAATACACTTTGATTCTTCAAAGATTTATCTATTAATTTACTCGATAATCTACTCATAGTTATTGCTAATTCAACAACAAGAATCACATAACTTCAGTTATTTCAAGCAATAAGAAGCACACATTAACCAACATGAATGAGACATTATAAAAACCTCACTTTATATGTTTGTTCGTTACAATTATTGGTCATCTATGCCTCGCACAACCCTTAAGACCATTTACCAATTGAAACTGTTCCAGATCAAATTAACCTAACTTGTATCCTTTTAGTTGTAATCATGACATCTAGTCTATTTCATTTATATATCTATTGGAATCGGGGGATACCAATTGGATTAAACCCATGCCACAAGCAACATTTCGCACAAAGGAGAGAATGAGTAAAATGACTTCCTAGAACGCTTCCTAGTTTACTGAAGATTAAATGTGGATATCAACACACAAATTTGTAGGAGTGTAATTTACATTTTGCTCTTGTGCAGAGAGCACTACACAATTTTCGGCCTACAGCGGCACCACGTAAGTGTAGTCTAAACTAGGAAAAAATGTGGCCTTTGATAAAAGGCTACACTTTTGGACATTAAGCAACACTTTTTAGGGGCTGCCCAAAAGAAGCGTAACCTTTGACATTAGGCAACACTTTTTAAATGTTTTCATCTTTGGCTACACTTATAAAGCGTAGCCAAATAGGTATAAGGCCACACTCTTAAGACGTTCATTAGCAAAACCTATTTTTGTTAGACTACACTTAAAGGCGTTGTCTTTTCAGATTTATTGGTCACACTTAAAAAGTGTTGCCTTTTATTGGTCATCTATTGCAACACTTTCAAAGTGTAACTTTTTATCTACCTAGAGCAACACTTACAAAGTGTAACTTCAACATTTATAAGCCTACATGTAGCACAAATATATATAATACATTTACATACATCAAGTTACCTAAAACATAAAATGAACTAATTAATCATTAAATTGAAGCTATATATTTCAAATAAACTTCGAGAAACATTTCATGTACAATCAAAAGATAGTATGAGTTGTGTACATATCCATACATATACATCAATATTCTAAATGTGTACACAATAAATCAAATATGTATTTAAACTTTTACAATAGTTCAAAAATTCTTCATCATCCACTTCAAATTTGATCACCTTCATTTCCCTACACAAATAAGATATTGCCAGTTATATAGAAGACGTAAGAAGTTAAGATTGCAACAATATAGAGAGGCAAGAAATCCAGCAGTTACAGAAACTTAGATTGCATCTTTTAATGTTCAAAGTAGATGCCTACTTGTCTTTTGTTCAAAGTAGATGATCTTCCCTTAGGTGTCTACAATTCCAAATGAGATCAACAACCATGAATGAATGCATTAGGGTTCAAACTTCATAAGAAACAATATAAAATATTTGGTGTTATACAATAACCATGATGCACACAAACTAACACGAACACTAAAGAAAATAGATATTAATGAGGAGACACAAACAATTAGATTCTGCTAATAATTATTTGTTTATTTGTTTGTAGTTAAGGAAGCATGCCTTCTACTAGGATGTTAAAAGTTATTGTTATAACATGGATATTCTATATAATAAGAAAGAAAATAGACTTTACTGACATAAATATTTATATATAGAAGCAGCAGTTACAGAACACATTAACAACAAATCTGCAGATTGCAGATTCCATACCATGCCAATGTTCTATACAAATGCCAAAAAATAGTGAAACAAAAGAAGCAAGACGTTACCTCAAATTAAACCAAATACATTAACAATAACTAAATAGAGACAAGTCCAGATTGTAGATTACATCAGCAGCAAAAATTAAATAAAATTAGATTAGTTTCCTTGTGTAGTTAATATGTTCCACACGATCAAAAAAGGTAACTAAATCTGACATAGCAAAACTACACTTCAACCATACCAAACAAGCAAGATGAATAGTGGTCAAGAGAAACAAAACCTTACCTCAATTCAAACCAAAGCCACTAAAAATAAATTACCAATGATGAAATAGCAAAAAGAATATATAATTCAATAAGCAAGATCAAAGATAGGTTATACATACCCTTTGCAAATACGTTTCTGAGTTCTTAGGAAAATCAAAATTGATAACAACGTTAACTGCTTGAATAGCAATTTCTCTAGTAAACAAATTTGTTCCATCAAGAAAGAACACAAAATTAAGAAATTTAACAATTAATCAATTTGAAATTACAGCTGTAACAGAAAGCCTGACGGACCGTCGTAGCCATGACAGTCCGTCCTGCATGTTAGTCATGAAGATCAGAGAAGTAGCAGAAGAAACTTGCAAGTATGGGACGACGGAGTCGACGACAGCCAATCATGACCACGACGGATGACCATGACGGCCCGTCATGACCACGATGGCCCGTCATGACCACGACGGCCTCTCATGACTACGACGGCCCGTCGTGAGGTCCACGGCGGTCCATCGTAAGGTCCATGATGACTCGTCGTGACCACGACGTCCTGTTGCGAGGTCCGTCGACCCAGCCGCGTTTTTACAGATTGCAAGTAAAAGTTGAAGCTATAGTGCAACTATAAGTTTAATTTTTAGCACAATATGTTTGGTCACACAGAGAAAATTCATTTTCTAGCAGTACAATACATTAGCTTTGAACTCTGAACATAGATATATTTCTACGACATAAATAACATATGAGTTGAATCTTAATGAAAGAAATAATGAATTTTTCAATTTTAATGCAAAACATACTTCAGAATATTACCTTGAGTAGTGATTCCTATTGTGTCTCCATGGAAAATTTCAAAACATCCCATGTCATGAAGTTTATTTTCAACAGATGTCTCTTTTGTTGGTGAAATCAGTCCATCAACAGGGCACCCAATAGCATAGGATACATATCTGCCAAGAAATACTCTAAAGCTGATGCAAAGTAGATTACTATCTTCATAATAATTACCGGAAGACAGTGATTCAAAGTCAAAGTGATAAAGAAAACAAAGAGCACACAAAATGCATGTCCAATGTACAGAACCTTCTTCAGTATTGAAGGAAAAACCCAACTAACTTAGCCTTGTGATCAAGTATCAGATAACTCATTACCCACTAATTCATATTGCTAGAGTTTGGAAGAAGATGGAATAGCTCGTTATCTCCTACACTTTCTGTATTAAGCAAAACATACTTCACATATGAACCAAAACAGAAACTAAAACCTGTAAACAAAAAAATAATCAGGTTTTGAATGCTGAGATGAACAACAAAATCATGAAACCTGAAAAAAATTATAGTTTTGCTTCATGAAAATTTCAGATTTGGAGCTTCAATCTCTTGAGCTGAGTGGAAAATTTTTCGTTTATGAAATTTGGGATATCTTCAATGAGCTGGGCAGAGCGTTTTTTCTCCCAAAAAAAATCATATTTGGACCTTGAACTTTTATGTTTTATTAGTAAAGTGAAGTGAAAAAGTTAAGGTTTATTATTTATTAATGTTTATTTTTTGTCCAATATAAATGGGAGGGAGTGTTAAAATATTGCATGGAATATAAAAAGTTTTTGAAAATTTTTAAGGCAAAACTTATAAGGTGTTGTTTTTTCAATTATAAAAATAGGACATTTTAAAAGTGTGGCCATATATGTAAATAAGTGTTGCCAATTATATCATATTGTAACAACACTTATAAAGTATATCTTATACCATTAAAGAGTAAACTTTCAAAGTGTTGCCAAAATTGTTGTAGCTAAAAGTTAAAAATTTCAGCTACGCTTTAAAAGCGTTCCCAAATCTACTTTACGCAACACTTTACAAGTGTAGTCAAGAATTAGTGTGGCCGTAGGCCTAAAATTGTGTAGTGGAGACCGATAACCTAGGCTCTAATATCAATTTGTCACTATCCAATCTAGTAGACCCGTGCGGGCACACATTGTAACACCTAAATGGAGAACCCTCATACCCTTATGGTTTAAACATGCGGAAAATTAACGAAATATAGACATAATAGAGATTCAAATATTTATAAGTAAAATATTTTTCAAGAACTAGGTAATACTTTTAATGTAATCAACAACCCCAAAGATCTACCCTAGAAAGTACAATAGCTACTAAGAGTAAAATTTAGACAAGATAACAAAAGACACAACTTCCTCCATGCTGAAGAAGAATAGAAGTTGTTGGAGAATTTCTCCATCATAACCTAATGAAACACCACCAATCTTGCATCCAGGTTATGTCAAAAGACATAGCAAGAGTAGTATCACTACAACCACACATAGAGGAAGGAATCATCGGTCTATCCAACGCCCATCTTATAATGTATGAAATAAATAATATGAACATGCATTAAACCACTCGCTTCTCAACATTTATGAGTTAGTCTTTAATTCTAACATGCAATGGACCAAATTCAACCCTAGCTCTTCATTAGAGTTTGTTAGTAGAGTTTTAGACCTAATTCACAAAAATTAATCAATTTTACAACTTCACTAGATTGAACATAGATTACACCTATAATACTGTTCCAACTAACCGGCTACCCTTATTTTTGAAGCAATATTATTCAAGAAACAATTTCAAAAACCTTGACAGGTCATCTAAGTCTCTACTTAAGTTCTAACCCAATTACATTGAGATATAAAAATTTTCCACATAATTCACTAGTCTACGAAGGTCTACACACAGTCAATATTACTGATATCCTGTAATTCATAGTAAGCACATATTTATAACTAATCAATGCATAAAACTTAACTTATGTAGATGCCAAGCGACTGTGCGGGATTTTGGATTTCATTTCCAGATTTTTCGGGATTCGGGATAGTGAGTTTGGTAATGATTTGCGAGATCCCACCATCCTCATTCTAGAAATCTCCTTCTTCCTTCCAAAGCTTTGAGAAACTTTTTCTGAAGTTTTTAGAGTAGATTACGACTTTTCTTTGTATTTAAGAAGATGGAGAAAATATGAACTCTCATAATTATGGTCTATCTCGCCTGTCCTACTGTTGCTTTAAATTATCCAACTGTAGCAGTGCCTCACCACAGATATCTAGCCCACGCTAGCAGGACATGTTCCAATTTTTTTTGCAGATTTTCATCCTTCCGAAATAATGACGGTTCGGGTGGTTACTATAAGAATACAATGCTAAACTCCAGTTTTTTTCTTCTTGAATTTTCTTCCTTTTCTCCTTCTTCCTGATTTTGAGCTCGTTTAATAGAGAACTCAAGCTCATTCCAGTACTTCTTTTTCCAATATTCTCATGGTATCAGAGCATAGGTATGGGAAACTTCATTCAGTCGTTGATTTTAAATTGTTAGTATTGAATAGATATCAATAATTTTTGTAAATCACGAAATTGCGACATTGTGGATTTTGTATATTTTTTCTTTACAATTTGATCAAGTTAACTTGAAACCACTGTTTGAATGGACACGACAAGTCCATTTTACTGACATGCATCAAAGAATGTAGGCTTAACATTGTTACATTCTTTTTTGGTAGAAATTTGTATATATCTTTGAGAAGAGAAATTCTTAGGTACTTATAAATGAAAAGAAAATTTTTTTTTTACTAAAGTAAATATGTGAAACTAGACTTTGTTTATTTGATCTTTCCACATTGAAAGAGATGTTATTACATGGTGACCTCTTGGATTCGAAATTCACTTTAACCGTATTTGAGAGATGAACTCCAATATATGATCAATGATAAAAAACTTCAGGAGAATTTTGAGAACAGATAAAATCACATAAATGACTGCAAACTATACAAACTTTCAAAAAAAATAAACGGTATTGCGCAAAAATGATGAAGTTGTTGGACGAGATGAACACAATCAACATCACTTCTGAATGAACACTGTTGTGAGGTAAAATATCATGATGATGACTATTTTTCCCAGTAGGGAACAAGATTTTGCTATCTTATTCTAAGAGGAAAGTAAACGAGAAGTGAGGTCGCATAACCAGGTTGCTTTGGATTCCATATCACTTAATTCATCTGCTTTTCAGCCCTGCACTAGTAGATATTTCAAAGACAAACTGTAGTTCATACAGAGAAGGTCCAAATAATTTTGGAAATTTTAACAAGTACTTCAGAGGTATCTCTACTACTACTAATTCCTATGCACAAAAAAAGTTACACTTGTTTTATTACTACAAAAGATCTGGAAACACCAATGATAGATGTTATAAACTCCATGTCTGTCCATTTAACCCTAAATTTTAAAAGGAAAAGATTCAGCCTTTGAAGCAAATGGCTACACATATGAAGAATGAAGTAGTCAAGGCAGTGGGCAAATTGTTAAACTAAGGCGACACATGTCACTTAAACTATCTAAAGGTAGGTATGAGTAGCTTCTCATCCTCTTGAGGACCTTATAGGCTGGAAACAAGACAATGAAAATTCATGCAACACACTAAGTTAAGTTGTGAACCTGGTAGGTATTGTTGCTTTTTATTCTTTAATGACTCGGATATGTGATTTGTTATGTAATTGTTCTAAATTTCCTACAAGCTATTGGATCATGGACTCAGGATCATCGCAACATATGACATATGATAAAATGGTCCTTAAAACACTTGAACACTACGATATCCTTTTCTAATAACTTAAGTAAATTGACACAAGGTTAAAATAAATGAAATCAGAGATGTTTATTTGAATCCATTATTGACTCAAATTCAATTTATTATTTGTCCATTGATTAGAAGTACAACTTAAAAGTGTCACAACCAGGGAAGTACCCCTAGAAGCAACACGGCCTACTTGTCCTCTCAGAGGACTTATACAAGCCCTTAGAATTCATTCATCACATAATCATAAAATTAGTGCAAAATTAAAACTTTTTCATAATATAACACAAGACTAAAATTTATTCCATTTAAAAACTACTAGTACAAAGTTAGGACACTAAGTCTCGTAAATTTATATTAGACATGAATTTAATATAATAGGGACACGACCCTTTCAATACAAGAGATCATTTCTATACTATTACATGAACTTGAGTGAACTCTTATCATGAAGTCCTTGAATCATTAAGGACTCACTTGAACTTGGGAATAGTAATTTTCGCTCTTCATTCTGGGAAAGATTCTTTAGCCTTCACCAAGACACACTAGTGCAATGTGCAAGTAAAATCCCATAGTACTATTCACACAAGGCGTTCCTGCCAAGTCACCTTAGACTAGGAACATCACCTTCAAGAAGGCACAACATACTTGTTTGACCTTAGACATAAGATCCACATACTTCATAGACCTCATGTCAGAACTCATTCATTTATTACATCACAAGATCTTAATCATAACCCCAATCTAACTATACTAATGCAATGTATAGGTGAATCCCCATAAACTCACATACCAATTAATCCAACAAGGAGATCACAAGAATATCCTTTTACTCCATACATAATCATGAAAAGTATAGTCAATAACATTTATACTAAGTGAGACAATCATCATGCATATTAGATGAGATTAACATCATGCATATTAGTTATAACAAGTCTGGTAACACCATATATATATATATATATATATATATATATATATATATATATATATATATATATATATATAGACATAAAGAAGTCACCCTAGAATTTCCTTCAAGACCTACTTGTTCAATGCATGGTAAACTACCATTCCCTTACCTATACTAGGTAACATTTCTTAGGTAGTACTATCTAGTGTTTATCTTCATGCTTCCATTTGTTTATTTGACATATGGGAAACTTCACCATAACCGACATAAACCATGCGCAATAAACATTGAATTTGGTGTCAATCCCTCACACTAAAATGAGGGAACCATACTTGCAAATGTAGGTGATCAACATCATATCGCATGTAGGCGGATCAACTAGCTAAGGTTCCTATTGGGCACATAGTTAAGGAACTAGGAGGTTGTTACTGTAAATTCTTTTTATGCTATTTCACATCATAGTTTCCACCTCATGATAACATCATATAAAGCTTCCTCGTGAAGAGACCTCTCTCATTGTCAATTATACTAGTTTTAAGCTAAATTCCCTTTTTTGAAGAGCCTTTATGTCTTTATTAGACATTAGTTAATAATATTTTCCTTAGGGATTAACCGCTTATATAACATGTACATAACTCATAAGTTATATGATGAGAACATCCTTTCATCAAAACCAACATCATGTTAGAATGTTTTTTTCACATAACCATAACATCCATGACATAGTATAGTTTAAAGTATAATTGAGGAAACCTTTCAAGAGACTCTCATTCACTAGATTATCATTCACATCCTTCAATTCATACATTTCTGTGTTTATGTATGTAAGAAATTTTGTCACATAAACACCTTTAGAAAAAAACACGTACACACTTAACTAGTCATCTAATTTTCATGAAAAATAAGAAATAAAGGTTCATATGAGAATTATCCTTTCAATTGACACCATCAACATATCATTCTCTTAGGTAAGCATGGTCTGTACAGATTGGACTACATGATCACAAAATGAAAATGACATTGTTATTGTGGAAACCACCCTTCATAGGATCACAACATGTTTATAATATTACCAACTAAGGAACTCATATGTAGAGCACTTAGATACTATACACCACACACCCATATTTCATCACGGGATACAAGAGCACATACAACATTGAATAGACAACTCCTAACATGAAAAGGATCAAACATTCCTGTTGGGTCATATAAGTATGGGTCATTCCACAATAGTACTTGACATATTCACTCATGTAGACCCCACCTTATCCCTAACATTATCATTCATTATTATACTTAACATTATCCATACACCTTCATCATTCCACTAACATTGAGGACTACAGGCTTAACTTTCATGGTACAATGTCACACTAATCATCATAATATTAATAATTCACTCCACATATAATTCCCTCAAGTCCACGATCACAACATGTGTAGATAGACAATAAGTAAAACCACCACCATAAGTGGACCAAATCATACAACATCAATTCGAGTACTATAGATAATTTAGGTTAACTTTCCTATTCTTCAAGACATGATAAATCATTAGTCAATCCTCACTTCATAATAAATAGAAAAATATAACTATATAATTCAACAAAACATCACCATCTAAGAGTAATTCCATTAATATCCAATCAAGATCACAAAACCCACTTTAAAGATAAATTGAGAAATTAGGGATATCATGAGTTCTTCAAGGAATTACATTAAAAACAATGTTAAAAAACTTGATAAAAATTAATTTTTTATTATATGTCTTTGAAAACCATTTGGAAATGAACCCATATTAATATTGAAAACTGGGAAATTTGATCATAGAAACTCTTTGAAAAATAATTGATAGAACTTCTTGAACGAAAAGTTATCAAAGGATCAAGATTTACGATAACTTATTGTATGAAGAACCACTAAAGTTGAAGAGGATATCAGTTGTAAATCTCTCTCCTAGTTGATCTTGAGCTTGGCCTCCAATTGAGTTTCAAAGAGAATCTAATTTGGAAGGGAAAGGTTTAATGTGATGAATGAATTCTAATTCTAGATTTAGGTGTTTTAACTAACTTAAAGTACCCTAAAAAAGATAAAATATTTTTCCACCCTGTAATTAGAATGTGGGGTGAATTTACCAATTCACCTCTTAGTTGGCTGAACCATTGGATAGATTGCATGTAGTGGCTCACGACCACCACCTACGGGGCCGTAGGTGGTTTGATGCCACCGTATTGCATGTCCGTGGTTCTTAACTAAGGATCCCTTACATGGGATCTATTCTCCTTTGACTAAGTGTCGAACCACGACCCCCACTTATGGTCCTTCACTTTTTAAATAGGGCATCATGGGGTCGTTGGTCAAGATAGTTTGTATTCTTTTGACCAAAGATAGTTTGTATGCTTTTGACCAAAACTTGGGTCCTCTTCAAGAACTCTTAGGGTGGTCCTTCGTGAGTCGTACTCGGACGTGTCAAACCTAAACATGAATATATAGATACTAGAGTTTCCTATTAAAATTTTAGAATCCAAACAACATTTCAACATAAGCCAAACTTACTAGGACACACTAATAGACAAAAGACTAGTGTCCAAACTTCTTGGTCGTCCTTTGATGTTTGACCTCAAACCTCTTCAAACAAACTATTACAATTTGTTTATGACCTTATTAAGAATTTATTAACTCAAAAAACTCATGTGAATCTCTATTTATCCTACTTCATTTTGGGGGTCATAACATTATCCCGCACTTTGAAACATTCGTCTTCGAATGACACTTAAAACACTTTCATCACTTTTAAGGACTCAATTACCCAATTAGAAGATCACAATACAAAACATAATACAACATAATAGTCAATGCACCAAACTTAAACGAAACACCAACTACATATCATTATATACCTAATGCAACAAAGGCAAGTAGATACTTCATCCACCCACTCATAATTAGTTAAACACACAAGTATTTATCATGTTCATAGGAGGAACTACCTTCTTCTAATCATGAAATGACCTTTACTTTGATCTTATCAAAAGGTATAATATGGAATAACGTTTTAAATAACACATAGGCATTTCAATATTATAACTCATGAGGCAATTAAGTAACTCATACTGAATGCACATAAATCAAGAGTAATGAAGATGAATTACAATTTTTATCATTTAGACATAATACCATCAAGGGCATACATAGAATCACTATGTTTAGTTATGTTCAAGGAGGAATTACCTTCTACTTAACATACTAACATGTCATCATGAAGTTCATATAAAAGTCTTCCACAAAGGTCAGTTCCTTGAAAGAGAAATCTTCCAATTCTAACGAAAGCATGCTAGTACTACCTTCCTCATTAAGTAAAAATAGTAGATCACACCAAACACATCACAACAATTGAAAGTTATTTTACAAAACATTGATTTCTTACATAACACTTGTTATCATGAACATGCAACATTTAGGGAAATTCTTACATTCATAGGCCTATATCAATAATATTAGCTAAATACACCATCACTTGTAAAAGTGAGAATTTATTAACACTTCCCAAATCAAGAAATTACATAACATAAAAGGAAATTTACATTTACACATTTAAAGAAACTTCAACATCTCAATGTGGGGACAAAATACCCTCACATCAAAAGTGACTTCAAGCATGTTAATTACACCATCTCATACAGTCATAAGCGCATTTACCATATTAAGATGCAACACAACCTGAGAAACATATAATTAATCATAAGTCCCTTTTTATGTAAGAAGAATCCTTCAAAATAGGCATAACATAATGTCATTTAGGACATGCTTGACATATGGAGAACATGCAACTCATACTCATACATAAGAATCCAAAACATGACAAAGTTACTAGGAACACTTTGGTTTCAAGCTTGAGTAAGAATAGAAGGAAAAGATAGGGATATCAACAACCTTACTACTCAGCTCATCATCCCCCACTTAGGTTAATCCCATAAAAGAGCAACTCATTTCATCCAACAGAATCATACTTTACCAACCCTTCTAATCAATAACAACATCCCTCTCTTGGGATCAAGTTTATGTATTCCTTTTTAGCATCACCTCATTAGAATATAAAACAGGAGCCATTTCTCACTAAATATTCACTACACTCCATTAGGTAAGGGTTTCAAGTAATCTTAAAATGAGTATCTAAGTCACTCCACTTCATATCGATAACTCAAAGTGATTCTCAACATGGGGAAGTTCAAGTTAGGAACATTAAAGGAACTCAAAACCTTACCATCTAGGCACATTATCCTCCAATTTGGGTGAGCTTAATACAATTTTCATCACATCATGCCCTTTAATATCGGGGTCGAGGCAAGTCAAGATTAAACCTCCATACTCCTCACATAATATGATTTTACACCATTAAGGATTTCACTCCTACCCTCATAAAAAGGATTTTATCAATTCAACATCAATAGGTACCACTCAAGCACTATTTCTCCAAGTCTATCATCTATATAAAACTCATAAGAATTCAAGTTGGGTTACACCGTGCAACCACATGAGGCCTTAAATACTCATGAACACCAAGGGTAACTCTATAATATCATCAAATTCTACTACCAAGTCATAAAAAGGAAAGTAGTTCCGGATTTAATTCGACAAGATTCATCTCTTTATGTAGTTCATCTATAGCCTTTAGAGAATATCCCTCCAACTTAGGACTTTTGAAATTCCCGATTCTATCAAATCATAACATACATGTTAGGACTCTTAAGATCCACTACCACTTTTCAAGAGACATAGGGTAATCATCCTCTCTATGTAAATTGTTAGGGGAATTAAGAAGAGATTTTGCCATAGAAGCCTCTTTCTTTTCTTCCAATAATAGATGAAGATAACTTCTAGACCATCTCACCCCTCATCGTCACTTTTTGGGGGAATCTTCCAACCAACCATGCCTAGGTCTCTTCTCAGATTGCATCACTTAAGATCGATCTTAAAAAAACAACATACTATTTAAAGTTGGTCAACATCAATCCTCTTTTTCTCTCTATGAACTAATGGGTACATGCCACCCTCCATGTAAACCTTAGAAAAAAAATCCAAACTTATGGAAGAAAATCCCTTCCTCCCTTTTCCTATTCTTAGGATAGGTTCATACGGGGACAAATCATTTAGTCATACAGATCTCCCATTAACGAGTATGGTTTACAATTACCTTAAATTGTAGACACACTACCTTCCCTTCTTAGGTTTAAGCTTACATAAGAACTCCAATACAACATAAGGACAATTTTGAAGTATCACCCATATAAAAAGGCAAATTTAAACTCCTACACTATATATAATATATATATATATATATATATATATATATATATATATATATATATATATATATATATATATATATGTATGTATGTATGTATGTATGTATGTATGTATGTATATATATCAAACTCCTTTAGAACTTCTCAAGTCTACACCATAACTTTCAACTATCATGCATATAACTATAAATGTAATCCATCATGGCAAAAAGGACTTCATTAAACCATAACAATGTCATGCTGGAAATACATCACAACACAACTTCATAATATAATAACTTAAATCTCGTAGGTCACATATAGACAGAATTGGCATCCCAACATTACCTTTCAAATACACCTTCACATATTCTCATCTACAAAATAACATAATAAGAATCAAAAATCATGTTTTCTCCCTCAAGCCTTGAGAAATCACCCCTTCCAAGCAATCATATCGAGAAGAACACCGAACAAGGGACATAAAAGAGATAATATAGAGTGAAACTCCATGGAAAACACAAGACAAATTACCAAAGTGAAACTTCTATCGTCATATAGATTCTCGCTCATAAATGTGTCGCGACTCACACCGATGAACAAGACTCTACTAGACATGACTGTCTGAGACTTTGGATCCTAATTTTTTTTATAACATAATGCTCTCATACTAAGTTTGTCATGACCAGAAAGTACCCCCTAAAGGCAACACGACGTACTTGACCTCTTAGAAGTGTTATACTATCTCTTAGAATTTATTCGTCACATTATCATAAAATTAGTGCAAAATTTAAAAATTTTATGACATTATACAAGACTAAAAGTCATTTCACGTAAAAAACATTAGTACATAGTTATGACACTAAGTCTCATCTTGTAATCATAGACACGACTCATATAACAGAAACATGACGCTTTCTATACAAACAAACTTTTTTATACTACTACATGAACTTAAGTAAACTTTCAACTCAAAGGTCGTTGAATCATTAAGGAAACATCTGAACTTTGGAATGGTTATCGAAGCACTTAATTCTATGAAAGATCTCTTAACCATGACCATATACACTTGGTGTAAAAAGATGATGAAGAATGGTATCAATACAACAATGTACTACTAATATGATAACTATTCAAAACATGTTTTCAAGAGAACAATTAGTTGGAAACCATGCATAGTATAATTTTAGAGAAACTTCATAAGCATTTGATACAATAAGCACAATATAGTTCACATAAACTATGTCAGGCAAGGAATACCATTAACAACAACACATAATGTCATTTATCACATTTAACGCACATTAAATATCTCTAATACATTACCGTTCGACTATACCTTAATACCTTTACCTAAAGAAACCCTTAAGTAATACGTAGTTTATGCATAAATTGTGTCTCATTCCACTACTCATACCAAAGCAGCACCTTAAAGTAACCAAGAGTGAATATTCATACAACGTTTGTCAATTCGAGCACATATATTCATGAGGACATAGCATATCATGAAATATAACCTTCACATAAGAACCATCACCTAAGACAACCCCAACAAACACTATTGCATGTGCTATGAAGTCAACCTAGAGTAGGTACATCACCTTTAATAAATCACAACATATTCATTTAACCTTAGACAAAAAACTCACATACTTCATAAACCTCATATAAGATATCAGTCATTTATTACATCACAAGACCTTACTAATAAACCTAATCTAAATATACTAGTGCATGTATATGTGAAGCCTCATAACCTCACATATAACAAGTAAACTAACAAAGAGATCACAAGCACTTCCCCATATTTCATACATCATCATGACAAGTATAGTTAACAACATGTATACTAAGCTAGAGCATCATCATGTATATAAAATGAGACTGACATCATGCATATAATATATAACAAGTATGTTAACACTATAATGTGGTTCATAAAAATATATATATACATGCATATACATAAATAACTCACCCTATAATTCCGGACAAGGCCTCCTTATGCAATGTATATGTTAAGTCCAATTCCCTTACCTACACTAACATTTCATAGGTAGTCTTAGTTAGTATTCATCTTCTTACTTCTATTTGTTCATTTTACATATGGGAAACTTCACCATAAATGACGTACATCACGTTAGCTAAACATAGAATTGAGAGTCAACCCCTCATACCGAAAGAAGGACATCCTACTTGCCAAGGTAGAAAATCAACAATATATTGCATCTAGGTGGATCCACTAGCTAAGGTTCCTACGGGGGTAAATAGATAAGGAACTAGGAGGTTGTTACTAGAAACCCTCTTTATGAAAATTCACACTGTAGTTTCAACCGCATGAGAACATCGGGGGAAGCTTCCTTGTGAAAAGGTTCCTCTCATTGTCAAGTTCACTCAATCCTAAGATAAATTCCCTTTTTAAAGAGCCTTTATGTCTTTATCACACATTTGTTCAAAAGATAGTCCTTAAGGGATTAACTCCTTATATTACATGTACATAGTTAATAGGTTATATGATTAGAATGTCCTTTCATGAAAATAAACATCATGTGATAATATCCTTTGACATAATCATAACATCTATAACATTGTCTCATTAAGAGTTTAATTGAGGAAACCTTTCAACATACTCTCATTTACTAGATTATCTTTAAATTTTTTTCATTCATACATTCGTGTATGTGTATACGTATATGAAAAAGTATTTCACATAAACACCTTTAGACAACAAAAGTTTATACTTAATTAGACATATGCTTTTCATGAATAATAAGATATAAAGTTGCATATGAGAATTATCCTTTTAATTGACACCATAAACATATCAAACTCATAATTATACCTGGGGTATGTGTGTACATATTGGTCATCATGATCACATAATGGCAACAACATTACTATTAAGAAAATCACCCTTCAAAGTATTAAAAAATATTCACAATATTCCCAAGTCATGAACAACTCACATATATATAAATTAGGGACTATAAACCACATAGCACATTTCATCATGGGAGACAAGGGCACATTCAACATTGAATATACAACTCCTAACATGTAAAGGATCACACACTCATGTAGGGTCATATAGGTAGGGGTTATTCAACAATAATACTTAACATAATAACTAATGTAGAGTAAACTTATCCCTAACATTATTATTCACCATTGTACTTCACAATATCCATACACTTTAATCATGCACTTACATTGAGGACTACACACATAACCTTCATATGGCACACTATCATAATCAAGATAATCACAATAAAAATTTAATCTTCATTTAATTCTCTCAAGGATATACGCACAACATGTGTATGTAGAGTTGAAGTAAACACCGCCACCATAAGTGGACCAAACCATACAACATTAATTACAATATTATAGACTTGAAGTTAGATTAACTCAACGATTCACCAAGCCTTGATTAATCATAGGTTGATCCTTAATAATTAATACTCAATATATAACTATAGTAATAGCATTCAATAATGAATCACTATCTAAGGATAATTCAATTGACATCGAATCAAGATCACAAAACCCACTTCATAGGTTAAATTGACTGATTAGGGATATCATGATTTTTTTTGAAGGAATTAAATTTAAAATCATCTTAAAACATTGACTAAAAAATAATTAATCATTAAAATTTCTTTTAAAACCATTTTAAAATGAACAAATGTTTAGATTTGAAATTGTGAAATTTGATCATAAAAACTCTTTAAAAAATCATTGATAGAATTTCTTGAATGAAAGGTTATCAAAGGATAATGAGTTAAAATGCCTTATTGGATGAAGACCCACTATAATTGAAGAAGAAATCAGTTGGAAATTCATCTCCTAGCTTGATCTTGAGCTTTGTCTCCAATGGAGTTCTAGAGAGAATCTAATTTACGAGGGAAGGGTTTAATTTGAAGAATGAATTCTGAGGTTTAGGTGTTTAAACTAGCTTAAGTTACCATAAAATAGGTAAAATAAATGTCCGCCCTTTAATTAGAAGATGGGGTGAATTTATCAATTAACCTCTTACTTGGTCAAACCATTGGACAGATTGTACGTAGTGGCTCATGACAACAACCTATAGGTTGTTGGTGGTTCGATGATACCGTGGTTCTTGACTTAGGCTCCCTAAAATATGGTATAAGATTCAAAGACTTAGTAAGGATCCACTCCCCCCACCTACGGTCCGTCACTATTTCAACGTGGGGTCATTTGTCAAACTATCTTGATCGCTTTTGGCCAACGCTTGGGTCCTCATCAATGACTCTTACAATGGTCCTTGGAGAGTCTTACTCGAAGGTTTTACCCTAAAAATGGCCATTTAGTTACTAGGGCTCCCTCCTATCATTTTTGACTCCAAACAACACTTTAAAACAATGCAAACTTACTAGGACCCACTAGCACACAAAAGAATATTGTCCGGATGTCTTGGTCATCCTTAGATGTTTGACCTCAAACCTATTAAAACCAACTATTAAAAATTGCTTCTCACCTTATTAATAAGTTATCAAATCATACAAGTAATTTGAGGCTCTAGTTTATCCTAGTTTATTTTGGGGGTCATGAAACAAAGGAACAATTTTTTTTGACAATTCTTCATATTCATTGTAAGGCTTTCTCTGAAGAGCCTTCTAGATCTTGGTATAGCACGGAATGACTTTTATTTTCTGTGCAACAAGTATTACAACTATTTTACCTATTATGTTCACACCAGTTCCGCCCATACTACTTGCTACTCTTGGGCATGTTATCCTACATCTTCTCTACTCAATTGTGAAAATTTTTAGTTGAAAAATAAATTTATAGCTACACTATAATCCATTGTAATAAATTCAAGTTATGAAAGAAAGAATCTTGTTCTACTGACCCTTTTTTGATTAGTGTTAACGCTTTTATTTCTAATCTTATTCCTCTATGTCATGATTATGATGCTGAACTCTTGTGGCATGCTAGAGTAGGGCATGTACATTTTTGAAGATGAGGATAATAATATACACTATACCTCTCAAATCTTGCACCTAACAACCTTTCACTTTTGCCATATGCCCTATGGAAAGACAAAAAAGAATGCCCTTCCCCGACAGAACCATCACATCTAATAGAATGTTTCTAGGACCTTAAAACATACCAACTAATGAAAGTTAAACCTCTTCTTTAAATATAGTGGATGGTCACACGAAATCAACCTAGAATCATTTGCTGAAATGCAAAAACAATTGCACCAGGGGATTCAAAATAAGGGTTTTGAACAAAATGATGCAGGCTAGGACTTAGTTCTTGATAAGGATGGGTTTTAGGAAAAGGGAATGTTATACATAGATTAAAGATTCTAATATTTTAAATGACCATGAATTATTGGGTCACAGTCCCTCTCATCGAGATTGCATATCTTAACATTTTTACACTTCACGATTGTGGTCGTTGACTCACGCTATATGGATCTTATAATTCTTTTGATCTAGAATTGCCTAGACATTTTAACGTTTCATTCCAGAGCCTTCATGTAGATTCAATGAGAAATGAATGGTTCATAGTTTCCTGGACTCAAATACTTAAATATTATTAAAATAACCATTTCATAGTTGTTTTTGTCTTACAATTTAGGAAAAATCTGTTCAAAAATGCATCTGAGTCGATGACCAGACCGACAGACTGTCGAGGCCACAACGGACCGTCGAGGCCTATAAGCGTTCCACACTTAGATGTTTTTTTTAGCTGCATTCTTCTACAACACACTTTTACCATCGTCGGACTAGGATGACGGTCCGTCGATGGCTTTCGTTTTCTCACACTTAGAATATTTTTAAGACGGGTACTGGGCTACTCTCCGTTAGCAATGACGGATGTACAGGACGGTCCATCATGGAAATGCGGGTCTGTCGCTAGCTTCCGTAGACCCACACTTGGTCAGATTTCCCTAATCTTCCTTCAGTAGCATTTCTCTTAAGATGACGGTTTCCACCTACGGACCATCGAGGTGTTAATGACCGTCGATGGCTTCGTAGGTCATCACTTCTGCAATTTCAGCACAATTCTTCCGCGATTTCCTGCAAACAATGAGAAAATATATTAAAACTACTACAAAAAGTTTGTAGACACACACTAAACTAAAGGAAAAAACATTGAAAGTACCATGAAACCACTGTACATCAAAACCCTCAACCTAAATTTGTTATTTGTCCTCAAGAGACACACGATGACTCACCACAAAACCTTTGTACAAGAGTACCCTTATTTTAGCTTTAACAATCATCTGGCTATCGATCCCGATTATTTGCATTGTGTTTATGCATGCTATCACTATTAGGCTCTCTCATGTGGATAAGACCATGACACAGACTCACCACACACCGGAACCTATCCTCTTTGATCTCTCACCAAGGTACCATGAGCTTGTTCCGATGAGACCGGTGACTGGATGGAGGGTCTGTATGGATTTCCAAAAATTAAATGCATAGACCGACAAGGACCATTTTCTTATTCTCTTCATGGATCAAATGTTTGATAGACTTGCACGAAAGGGGTAGTAATGTTATCTTGATAGTTATTAAAGTTATAATCCGATTTCTATTGCACCAGAAGATTGAGAGAAAACTACTTTTGCTTGTCCTTATGGGACTTTCCTGTTCAAGAGAATATCATTTGGGTAATGTAATGTACCGACAACATTTTAGAGATGTATGATGTCGATACTCTCCGATATTGTGGAGGACACTTTGGAGGTGTTATGAATGATTTTTCCGTGGTTGGTTTCTCCTTTGAGCGGTGTTTCAGTCATTTGTCCGAGGTTCTTAAGTGGTGTCAAGATTGCAACCTTGTGCTAATTTGGGAAAAATGTCACTTTATGGTGAAAGAAAGTATTATAATGGGTCATTGCATTTCAGAGAAGGGTATAGAGGTTGATTGAGATAAAGTTGAGGTGATAGAGAGACTTCCTCCACCCTTCTCTGTAAAAGGTGTGATAAGTTTTCTTGGGCATGCAGGCTTTTACCAAAGGTTCATCAAGGATTTTTCAAATATTTCACATCCTTTGTGCAAGTTTCTTGAAAAGAATGTAATGTTTATTTTGATGATTCATGTCTTAAGGCATTTGGTGAGTTGAAGGAAAAGGTTGTGTGTGCACCTATCATCATTTCTCCGGATAAGAGCGAGCCATTTGAGTTGATGTGTGATGCGAGTGGGGTTGCTCTTGGTGTTGTATTGGTACAAATAAAGGACAAAATCCTTCGTCACATTTACTATGCTAGTAAAGCCCTTAATGAAACCCTAAAGAACTAAACCGTGACTGAACAAGAGGTCCTTGCAGTAGTCTATGCTTTAGAGAAATTTCGCTCCTATTTGCTTGGGACGAGGGCTATAGTGCATACCAATCATTTTTCTTTGAGATATTTTATGGAAAAGAAGGATCTGACATCGAGGTTGATTAGTTGGGTATTACTATTTCATGAATTTGACTTTGAGGTGAAAGAACGAAAAGGGACCGAAAATCAAGTTGTTGATCACTTGTCCTGATTAGAAGATGAAGCAAAGAGGGGTTAGGTGAAAAGGCTTAAATTTATGATACTTTCCCCAATAAGCATGTACTGGCTACCTCCCAAGCCTTGATTCCATGGTTCGCAGATTTTGCAAATTATCTGGCTAATGATATGATCCCACCTGACTTTTCCTTTCATCAAAGGAAAAAGTTCATGCATGATCTGAAAAAGTTCTTTTGGGATGAGCCATACTTATTTATGAGTTACGCCGATGGCCTTATTCGAGATTGTGAGCCGGAAGTTGAGATTTTGAGTGTTTTGGAGGTATGCCATTCTTTGACTGTAGGTGGGAATTATAGTGGTATACAGACTGCTAACAAGATCTTTCAATGTGGCTACTATTGTCCAACCATCAACCAAGATGCTCATGAGTTGTCCAAGGAATGTGGTAGATGCCAAATAGATGGTGGCATTTCTATAGAGCGTAAAGTAGGGTTCGGATATAACAGTGTCCAGAAAACCTAAAAAATAAGCTTAATGAGTTTCCAATGTGTAGGGAACAAATCACCAGAAATCTGCAGAATATTAGACTGGTGTACCCATCGACGGACTGTCGGTATGATCCTTCATTCCCAGGTATGTTCTTTAAATTTTTCTATGTTAGGGCACTATTGAAGAAGGGGTCGACGGACCGTCAACTGACTTATAGTCCATTGACGGGTAATCATCGATCCCTCACCCACAAACCCGACCCGACCCGTTCGACTACATATTGAATGTTTTTAAACTTTTTAGTTACCCACCTATTCACATAAACTCCATAACTGTTTCCCTCCCTATTTCCTTTCATTTTCCCCCACTTTCTCACCCATTAACTTCTATTCCATCATGATATTCCCACACTTCCACCAATTCCACAAAATCTATTCTCTCCCTAAATCTTCTATTTTCTTCAGTCTCTTTGCCGGTCGGTGTTGTGGTTGGTATTGCTGCTTTTCAACTACAAGTTTGCATACTCCTTTTTTTCCACTAAAGTTTCCAAGTATATTCTTCTGATTTGCTAGATTGACTATGATTAATTTTCATGTTAACTTGATGTCTTAGCTTGTAGTTCTTGAATTTGGGACACCTTTGAATGCTAACACTTACACTTGCAGTACTAAATCCCTTAGAACACTGAAATTGAAAAGGGATGGGGATGTTTTGTTAAAAATGTGTTGTTTTTGCATGTTATGTTTATGACCTAGGGTTTTGACAGGCTATAAAATAAAATGTTGAAACTAGAATAATTCATGCCCTAGGAATGATGAAATGTTGGATTAAATGTTAGGGAAACTTAATGTCTCTAAGGATACTATGAATTCGTACATTGGGGGAAACAAAATGGCTGCAGAATTCTGTCCTTGAAGAACACCCCATCGTTGGACCATCGTTGGTGTCCATCAACCCCAACATCCCTTGCTTAGTCTAAGCGCCGATCAACGGACCCCATAGACAGATCGTGGAAGGGACGACAACCAATCTGGTACAACCGTCGACGTTGTCAGAACCTTGGTTTCTAATTTTCTAAAAAATAATTCTAATTGTCCATCGATGGAACCCACTGACGGACCATCGTCCCTTCGACGGTCCGTCCTACAGAACCGTCAATGTTGTCATAACCTCTGTTCCTGATTTTCTATAAAAAAAAAATTTAGTGTCCATCGACGGACCCCACTAACGCACCGTCATCCCTTCGTATGTATGTCCTGCACAATCGTTGACTTTGTCAGAACCTTTGTTTCTGATTTTCTAAAAAAATATTCTAACTGTCCGTTGATTGACTCCAATGACGGACCATCGTTCCTTTGAATGTCCATCCTGTACAACTGTCGATGTTGTCAGAACCTTTATTGCTAATTTTCTAAAAAATATATTCTTAGTGTCTGTTGACGAACTCCACTGATGAACCGTCATCCCTTCGATGGTCCGTCCTATATAACCATCGACTTCGTTAAAATGTTTGTTTTTGATTTTCTACAAAAAATATTCTAACTGTCTGTCAACTGACCCCACTAACAAACCATTGTTCTTTTAAGTTCAGTCTTGCACAACCGTCAACATTTTGAGAACAATTGTATTTGATTTGCTAAAAAATATCTTCTAAGTGTCCATCGAAAGACCCCAATGATGGACCGTCGTTCCTTCGACAGACTGTCAATGGGTCCATCGGGTAGTGTTTCACTTCTGCAGTGCCATTCCATTCTCTATTATACTCTCATGTTTGATGATTTTTAATGTTTTATAGGTTTTAGTTGTAATAATAACTTCTTTTTGCAAGTACATATGGTAGTTAAGCAAGACAATGTCTACTCGAGAGGGCATTCTAAGTCTATCTCTCTCTCAAATTGAATGTTCATAGGGTCAGACGATGAGCGTGAACTTGAGTACATTCCACCAGGAACCCTCACTCTTACCCATGCTTCCCGCAACACCATATACACGCCAAAGAAGAGGGCGCTGACGGAGTCATTGCCAGAGAAGCGCGTACTTACCGCCACACCTTATGGGTCGGCTGCACATTCTGAATGAGCGTCTGGCTCTGAGGAAGCGTTCTACTCTGAGGATGCTTATGGGTCTAAGGAGGTTTCTGATTCTCCTAATGCCAATGCTCCATTCATTTCGGTCCAGTCTGCCTTTGTCTGATGAGGCTGATAGTGCTAATTCTACTCAAGCATAGCAGACTACCGTCCTTGCTCCGGTTGCTGATAAATCCAACCGGTGGTGTGGTGAGGGTCAATATAAAGTATATGCTGATGCCAAGGTGCCCAACGACAAGGGGGTCATGACCCTGACCTTGACACTAGAAAGGCGGTTTCTCACTAGGAGTAATCCCACTATGCCGGCCATTCATGCTATATTCACCAAACATTGGCTGGAGTGGATGACTCGGAATGTGGGCCGCAATAGCGAAGAAATGGTGAGTGAGTTGTAGTCCTCCTATATGGAAACTCTCCATTCTGAGTTGGACAGGCAGGCCAATCCAGCCGAAGATGCACCTCTGGAGTACGTCCTAGTCTGAGGCAAGCGGGTAGATATTTCTACGCCAGTTATTTGTATGTTTCTCTATAGCGCGGACATTGATGCCACAAGGACCCCCCTCATCGCCGAGTTTCACTATAGGTGAAAGTTGATCAATGATGGTCGGCTCCAACGTAAGACAAATGTGAAAGAGACCACCAAGGGGCAAATGGCCAATAACCTCTTTGTGGATGGTGAGGTTCCTGATTTGGTGCTAGAGCCAAAGGGGAGAATCTAGGAGGGTAACCTCACATTCATAGCAAAATTCATATGGCTACTTGTCCTACATTACCTTTCCCCCACTATTGTTGATAACACCGTCACTTGGATCGTGCAGTGCTGATGGCTGCTGTGGTTGCTGGGTTAAAGGTGGACTTCACATGGCTGTTGCAGGCGGTGATACATGAGAGAACCTGTAAGTCCACTACTACTTACCCCTTCCCGTGCATGGTCTTTGAGTTGTGCAGGTCTGCAGGAGTGCCCGTGTGGCACATTGATGTTATTAAGACCCCACCCGGCCAGTGGATATTGGCCTCATTCTTGATGAGGCCAATGAGTTGGCTCCCCACAGAGGGCCCCGTCCAGAGGTGCAACCGCTTGATGAGAACCTATAGGCTACAGTAGATAAAGCCCATGTTGTTAATCTGGAAACATCCGAGCATACCGACACCACCCTGGTTAAATCTATCCTGGGTGCTAGCACATATCCGAGCTCCTTCTTCTCAACTCTTTCTGCTACACTGGTCTCGCTTCCTAGTGTCCAGAGATTAGAAGCCCAAATGGCCACACTTCTGCATCACATCCATCCTTGGATGCAGAGGTCCATTGCTGAGGTAGAGGAGCGGGATAGAGAGGAAGATTGCCCAACATACTAAGCGGCAGATCACGGAGGTCCACCATTACTTTGATGTATTTGAGATGCGTGTTCTCACCCGGCCATCCCCTACAGGATTTGATGACTCTCAGGTTGCCGTGGAGAGTCTAGGAGCAGACTTGGATACCATACTAGAGGCTCGGGTGTTTAATTCTTAGGCCCCTTCTGCATAGCCTGTTGAGGACACGGTGTTGGCTACATTTTTCTCCACCATTATTGTGACACCACCTCCCCCACGAGATTGTTCCAAGAGGCACCGAGTTAGAGATGAGGAGAACCTCACTGATTGATGAGGAGGACCGCCAGTTGAGGGTTGTAGAAATGGCTGCTGGGACGTCTAACCCCAAAATTGTTGAGGCTGAGAGGAGCACTATTAATGGTGTTGTTTTTAATGAGGACACCACTGATTTTGTCTCTATTACAGTGGGCGTGGGTTTCGATAAACCAGACCCGTCTGCATGTTGATCCTCGACACTTTTCTCCAAGTTTGCTTCACCTATCACCCTACTTTATATTCTTCTATGCATTGGGGACACTTGCATGTCTTTTTGTTGGGGTGGGGTAAATGGAAAGTGAGTTCTAGGGTGATGCATGAGTAGCCCAACTCACGATCCTCACTTGGGATTTTCCTGTGTTCTTTTACCCCAAGAGACTGGTTATTTTATTGTTGAAACGCCATGTTGGTATCTTTTGTACATAATATACAAATGGAATCTGAAGAATGATGGCTAAACAAAATGATCTCCTAATTTAAAGAAAATGCTGCATGACTAGGCATAGTAAGTGATAAATGTAAGGCTCTAAGAATGACATAAAGATATACCACGGCATGACCCTAAATGTAAAACTCAAATAAGGTGTTTGATAATTTGGTAGAGTAATGAGTTGTCAAGTGAGTGTGAGGAAAATATTTATAGTCCATCATTGGTACTGAGCTAAAATTTTCCTAGTTAGTCCTGCTAAAAGTAAGCTGTGATAGACAATTAGGAAAGGATCATAGGCCCTTGTTCAAGGCCAATCTTTAGCCTAGATAATAGAAAACCGAATGAAATTAATCCCTTCTTGATCCAAATGATTTGAGCTTAAAATAGACATTTCTTTTTTACCCCAACTGACCTTTTCTAGGAACAATGTGTTGGCCCTGGTCCCTCCTTGGACATGTGCACCTCAGCTTATGCCAAAAGCATAAGTTGAGGGTGGCTAATTAAGAAGACATCCTTGTTGTAGCCCTGACCCAACCTTTTGTATTGTGTACTTTGACTTATGGAAAAACCATGAGTTAAGGGTGGCTAGTTGAGGAATGCTCCGGAAAGTGGGGTAGAAAGAATAAAGAAAGATAAAGAACAAAATAAAAGTTACTCACAAAAATTTGAAAGCAAAGTGAAAATATTAAAAAGAAATCAGTTACACAAAAGGAGAAAGAAAGGAGAAAATTAAGGCAAAAGAATATAACAAAATGAAGAAATAGGGCGAAATAAAATGATGAAAAGGTCGGAAGCTTAGATGTTAGGTCAAGGACGAAAATAACACTTATTCGTTATGTCAAAGAGGGAAATAAGTCACTAAAATACATCCAAATGTACCCTACCTGACCTTGAGCCTAAGTTACAAGCTAATACAGTCCTATCGTGATCCTAAGAGTCTATTATGGTGAACTTAAAGAAATGAAAATAAGGGAAAGCCTATGGCAACAACTATTAATGAGGTGTGACGTTTTTCTGAGAGCAAGTGTTGAGAAATATAATATTTATACTCAAACTGGAATCATTGTGTGAAAAAATAAGGATGATGTTTGAAGTGAAGACACTAGTTTCAATACAGGAGAATTGGTAAATGAATGAGTTATCATGAATTTAAAATGAAGTTAGATGACTTAAGGTATAATATTAAATAAGAAAGGTAAATTTAAGTTTCATGTGATGAAGTTATGAATGACTAATGTAGAGTTCTTAATCTAACCGAATCCTCAAGGACCACTAAGTGGGAGTAGTAGTACGGGATGCTACTCTCATATTCAACTTAGTGTGGCTCATAATTCTTATTGGATAAGGGTACTTACGTGAAGTCCTTGAATGAATGTATTTCAAGTGTCTAGCCATGATTGGGGACTTGTTTCACGGAAGAGGTAAGCCTATGATTGGTACTCCTAAGGATCGCTTTTGTGAGTCTTGAAGGGGGTGTACCATAGGGAGACTAACGATAACTTGGTTAGGGAAACCTCAAACGAAATGAGTTCATTATAGTTGGGGTAGAATGTTCACTGTAATGTTGTCACTGTTTCACTGTAATGTGCTTGATGTTCACTGTAAAGTGTCTTTTGGTTCTAATATTATGAGAGTTCTATCTTATGTGTTAAATTATGATTCTTATACTATTTTAAATCTAAATACATAAAAGTTTTACTTATTTTGCATGAAAGCTTATTTTATTGAAATGTCCCTTTTCACACGTTTTCCATATGCCATACTTAGTACATTGTTTTATATTAACACCATGCTTTTCTATACTTAATAAGTATATGTTGGGGGCAAGTTGAAGGATAGAATACAAATCTTGGGAATCTACTCTCTCAAGACTAAGTATGTCCTCATATATTCGAGGGCATAATTCTTATTTTTAGTGACTATCGTTAGGACTTATTATGTATTTTCATTTAATGTAAAGGGTAGTCTCTCTAAGATATTTATGTCGTGTCTTCAAGTTGGTTTGTGAAGATGAGATCAATTCTTAGCTTTTATAAATGATGGTTTCGTTATTATTTTATTCGTGAAAACATTAAATTTCGCACTACTTTTCATGTCTTATGTAGTGAATGATAGTTAAGGCTTGTATAAGACATCTGAAAGGTCAAGTACACAATTGTTCCTACCTTAGGGTGCTCCCTTTTTCTAGGGGGTACTTTCGGTTCATTACAAGGAAAGAGTCTGTTAGAACAAAAGTACCAAGTACGATAGTAATGCATAAAAATATGAAATCATGCTCAAAGAGTCTTTTTTGTTACATATAATGACAAAGCTAAAACAGGAGATTAAAAAGTTTGAAAACATAATCATAAAACAGGGTTAATTCAAGTAGAAATAATCTTAAATAATATGTGAGATAATTCTTTAAGTAAATTTTGTTCATAATTGTGGGAGATTTAGTTTTAACTTACATTTAAAACCATGTTATCTATTAACATGGAATCCGGTGTCTACCCCACACAAGAAAGAGGTACTCTTACTTTCCAAGGTATGAACCATGAGATTCTAGAGTACGTAAATCCAGTTTCTAATGTCTATCTGGACAACCTATGGTGGCACATAGTTTATGGGACATGCGTAGTGGCCCTTGTCCACTAAATAATTAGCATAACTACCAATGAATATTGATTAGTCTTTAATTTTCATAAGATTCATAATATATGGGTAATTTCCGCTTGAGTTATCATTTGAGGTAACCTATCCAAGCTAAGTTTCAAAAGAATAGCTCCTCAAGTCTTTCTTAAATTTCGGTGAGAATACCATTGAACCTCATGGATACTTTATGCGATAAAACCTTTCACAATAACAACAATATTAATGCTTCAATCTTAAAGCAATTCTTAAATCATATTCAACAATTTCATAAGAATATACATTATATCATCGTAGCTTAGAAAATATGGGTTATGCATAGCTGGGATTAATCTTAGAAGAATTAAATTATTTCAATTCATGCATAATATTTCATAAAAAGATCAAATGAATCAATATTGAAAGTAACTCGTGATATGGAAGAAAATCCTAACTACAATTTGAGATTTATAACTTGTTAATAGGAGAGTTTAGGAAACCTATGGGGGAAAGGACTACAAACGTGAATAATATCATACCTTGATTCCAAAAGCGTGAAATCAATGGTGACTGGAGACGTGACTTGAGACCCTTGTATTATTCCTTAAGATTCAAGATTGAGATATTTTGGAGGATGAACTTGTTATTCTTTTAAAAATTTGAGAGAATACATTGAATTAGAAGATTTCGGGTAATATATATATATATATATATATATATATATATATATATATATATATATATATATATATATATATATATATATATATATATACATAGAGAGAGAGAGAGTTTCTAGTAGTGTAAAACGATATAGTATTTTATTGGAATAATAAGGGAAAAACCTAAAAGCCCTTCCTAAAAATAATTATCTAGCTTCAACTGTTTGGTCAGACCATTGACCCTCGTGCCTGGTGATCAATGAGTTTAGAAATCGTGATTTTTTTACTACCAATGATGAACCCATTCATTGTCCATGGTTCCATCTACAAATCATACATCTCAGTCGTAGGTTTTAACTTATTACTCTAAAATTTATCTAAGTCTTGAACTTACTTATGATGTACCGATGACTCGTGAATGGGACAAAATACCGTCTTGGTGAATTGTATGAACTTACACGATCTTTGACACTTTTGGAAAAAAAATGATTGGCCACTATGAATCTACAACATATACATTGTGTCTGTGCACGGTCCATTGGTTTCCCATTGGTGCTGGCACCTGAATCTTGGAAAATATCAAACTTCCTATCTTTTTTAATGTGAGAATTTACATTATCTCCCCCGTGGGAACATTCGTTCATGAATGACTTCATAAAAAGGGTAGGAACTTATCCTAACATTGCAACCTGAATGTAATTCATATAAATGTCGATATCCATGGAAACATCAACTCCAAGCCAAATCTTTTAAAAAACAACATATAATGAACTCTATATGCAACCCATACTCAAATTTATATAAAAATGAAAAAACTAATCGAGTCAACTCATTTTCTCAAAATTTATACTTTTCATTAATATGCATAAATGAGGAATTCATGGTAATATATAATACACATGACACCAAAAAGAATAAACCATGAGGAACTAAATACCTCATGATAGTGTAGGGATAGCAGGAAATTGATTAGGATAACATGACATCATATCGGCTTTATCCTGAAAAGTAGCACCCTTAACTAATTGATTTTTTTAAAAAAATCTTCACTAAAGAACTTCTTTGTACCTGAATTACTTGACGTCGTTCTAATGTTTCAACCAGAACATCATGATAATAAAAATCATCTTATCTCCAAAACCTTCTAAGGGAATAATAGATGTTAGATGTCGAACAAATTTTTTTAGAAAGGAGTCATGTAAGATTGTATATACTGATGCCAAAGCATTATGCTAGTCAATTTCATAAGCAACTTTATCAATATTCCTCAAAATCTAATAAAGGCCCATAGCAGATACTAAGCTTCACTTTCTTCTAAAATTTCATTACGCTTTTTGTGGGTGAAATTTATAAACAGACCCAATTATGTACATCAAAGTCAATATCTATTACTCTAATAACAGCATAGGACTTTTTTTTTGACTTAAAGACGTTTTCAAGCTTTCTATTATAAGACAATCTTTCTAAATTACCTAATCTAAAAACTCGAGACCAATCAAGGAAAATTCGGCCTACTTCAAACCAACATATATGAGATCAACACCTCCTACCATATATACCTCCAAATGGATTCATGGTAACACTTGTGTGATAACTATTATTTTATACAAACATAATCAAAATAAAGTGATTATCCCAATTACCTTTGAAGTTAATTACAGGATATCTCAGCATATAATCTCCTGTTTGGATAGTAGGATCCGCTTGCCATTCAATTTGTTAATGAAAGGTCGTCGAAGCTTAAGAAGAGTACCAAGACTCTTTCAAAAAGATTCCAATTTCGAGAAGTTTATTGGGTACCCTGATATGACAACAGGGATAAGGTCACCCCATTAAGCCAAAACATTTCTCAAATAAAAATTACAATAGTCCTCTGTCGAATAATACACCTTGACGGAAATAAAATGATCAAATTTCTTTATTATATATATGATAATACAAATAGAGTCATGTTTTTTCCGAGTGCATGGTAGGCCAACAATGAAGTTCATGTTCAAATAATCACATTTTTTATTGGGAATGCTAATATCTTGAAATAAGCCTCGAAGTAGTTGATGTTTAACTTTCACTTGTTGACCACTAGGACACTTATCCACAAATTGTATAATATCCTTCTTCATCCCATTCCACTTATATATCTACCACAAATCACAATACATCTTAGAGGCTACATGGTGAATGCAATATCAGAACAATGGCTTCTAATAAGATTTGTTCTCTCAATTCACCAATATTAGGGCTCCACGAACAACCTTCATGCCAAATCACACCATATCCTTCTTGGGAGAAATCCTCTATTGATTTTGAGCACCACATCCTTGAATTTAACTAAATCGGATCAAGATCTTGATTGGCTTTAATATCTACCACTAAATATGATTCTGAAAAAATGTTGACCATAAAACAACCTTTTTAGAGTAAACTAACCAAACACCAAATAAGTCCAATCTATGAATATCTCAAACCAACTCATTTTAATCATGCATAATAACATCAACATTACCAATGGATAACCAATTGAGAGGATTCACCACAACATTTGCCATGTTTTTGTGATAGAGAATACTTATGTCATCATATTTTAGTAAGTCAATTCATCTCCATTTGCGATGATTAAATTATTTATGTTTAAAAACATATTACAAACACTTGTGGTTGGTAAAAACATCCACAGGAAAAACATATATGTAATTCCTCCATATCATGAAGAAAGCACAACTTCAACCACTTCAAGGTCATTGGTAGGATAATTCTTTATTTAATCTTAAGTTTCCTTTGAAATACATGCAAAGCTCCCCCCTTTTGAATAAGGACACACTCTAACCCAATTCTTGAGGCATCCCAATAAACAAGAAATCAATCATTTCTTTTTGAGTAAAGTAAAAACTGGAGTAGAAGTAAGTTAATCTTTAAATTCTAGAAAACTCATTTTACAGGCTTGAATTGGTATAAATTTAACCTTCTTTTGGGTTAATGTAATCAATGGAGAGGAAATCAAGGAAAATCCTTCAAAAAAAAACCTTCTGTAGTATCAATCCAAGCCCAAAAAACTATGCACATCTGAAAAGAATAGAGGTATAGGATAACTCAATACCCTATGGAAATAATGTTGCTAATAAAAAGCATAGACCTTACCCAAAACTCACATTTAATAAACTTTGGAAAGAGTTTTTGGTCCTTGAGGACTTGTAACACACTCCTTAAATGATCGTTATGATCGTCTTCACACCTAAAAAAAATTAATAAAAACAATAATAAGAATGTCAATATATTCTCTAAACACATGATTGATTAAATCCATAAATGTGACAAGAGCATTACTCAAACCAAATGACATTACAAAAAAGTCATAATGCCCATACCTAATTTGAAAAGCCTTTGTCGGAATATCATCTATCATCATCCTTAGTTGGTGATAAGCTGACCAAAGGTCAATATCAATTAAATAGATTTCCCCTTATTTTAAAAAAAAATCATCTATCCTTTTAACAAAATATTTTTTTGTAATAGTAACCTTTTTAAATTGCAGTAGTTAATGCGCATAAGGAGTAAACCATCTTTCATTCTATTAAAAAAATGGGAGCATCCCATGGAGAGATACTCGGCTAGATCAAACCATTATTTAATGAACCGTTCAATGCCTCTTTTAGTTCTTTAAGTATAACTAGAGTCTTATTATAAGGAGGAATAAATATAAGTTGTGTATATGGGAACATGTTAATATCAATATCTTTTACAATGTAAGTTCGAAGTATTTGAAAAATGACCTCTCTATTTTTTTTATCTCAAATAGTAAATTCAAACATAATTTCTATCAAGCAGATGGAGATACAACAAGTCAAATAACAACTCATATAAATCTAAGGAAAATATAAATTTTCCTAGAAAAACAATCTCAAAACTCAAAAATGATTGTTGAGTTTGAGAATTTGTCGTGTCATGACATTTAATAAGACTCTTCTTGGGAATGGTTTGAGAAATATGTCATGCAAGAACATTAAATAAGGCAATTCTTCGAAGGATACCCAAGTCATCCTTATTGTTTTTAACGCTTTCAAATAATGTGTGTTGTGAGTTCATGTTCAGAAGAGGTTTGAAGATTGAAAGGAAAAAATAGGTGATGCAAAACTACAATGACAATCTATTGAAGATACTTTTTGGGCTAATTCTTGTCCTCCTTTTGAGATGGAATTGATGAAAAATTGTACTGTCATGATCGGCGATAAAAAATCCCAAAGGTGATCCACCAATGTTCATTAAACAGATTTCCTATTAAATTAAAGTATAAAGTAAAGGCTATGGTTCATCAAATCAACTTCTAGGTATAGTCTTCATATAGACGTGTTGAGCAAACATAATATTCACTTGGTGTTTCACAAAACACATTTAGTTCTGTTAATTGTGATCACCGAATGAGCAAGGCGTAAGAAATCCAAGGGTTTTTTAAAGTTAAATATGTAACATCTTTGAAATTTTAGAGTGTCTGTGACTCGTTTCTCCTACTTCATACATTTTTAGTGTTCGCGAGCCTCGTTTAAGTGTCTTAAAGTCCCTAGAGTGCATTTTCTTGGTGTTCATGACAACTGAACCCCAATTCCTTAGTTTTTCTAATATTTTAAGCTTTAAGGCTGGTCGTTTGACTTCTTTTTGTTGTTTTTGAGTTTAGAAAGTATATAGGGTGTGGGCTTAAGCCCTTTACTTGTGATTAACTGTCTAATTTTTACAGGTGCTTCATATTATGTAAAATAAAATGCGGAGATGTGATTTTAGTTGTGAACTCATATGAAATTAGGAATTTTTATTGTGTAATTCTAATTGTTGATTAGAATTGTCTAATTCTTGATAAGAATTCCTTTTTTTTGGGTATGTGCCTTATTTGGTGTCAGTGAAGTTTATGTTGCGGTGTTGATGAGTCCATGATTTGGTCTCATTTAGGGCTTTGTTTTAATAGATTTAGTGTCCTGAAATATATATTTTGTCTTTAAACCTTATATAAAACCTTTATTTTCAACTATTTGAAGTGAGTAAAGAAGTTTGGACACAAAAGGGCAAAAACGAACAATGCAGCTTAAAGAATTAAAAAAAAGGCATGAGATATCCTAACCCATTAGGTGAGTCGCTCAAGTGCCTTGGTCCTGCCTTATATTCCAGTATGCTAATCAGGAAAGGAGAAAAACAAGTTGGGGATCGGAAGGAGTTGTCGAACAATTACATGATGCAATGAGATATCACTAAATGTTACAGAACATCAAGGATGACTAATAAAAATGCAAAAAGGTGATACAAATGACAAAGGGATGATTACTATGTTTATTAGTGATGGCGACCTATTTCACCGACTTATCGTTTACAACACTATTTGTAACAACTATAAATACATTTTTAAATTCTTAGCTTACTATCTAGGCATTGCGAATAAAATAGAGAAAAATTATTGTAGTTGTGAACACTATCTTTGTTTTCTTTTTCAAGTTTAATGACATTATTCCTTAGCTTTTGAAGATTTTTAGATTAGCAATTCCAAAAAAATAGAAGTGGGTTTTGATTATTCTTTATTGTATAATTGTATAAAGACAACATCAATCGTACACAATTGATGGAAACATCAAATGGTATTGATTTATTTCTTGTTACAATGTTTACATAAACCCCAAATTCTTGGGGTGTGATTATGTGATCATGGGTTAATAAAACAGAGACACCCAAGAAATTTCATGACTTAAACTAGAGCCTCATATGTTAGGTAATAATTATTTTAGGCATAAAAAAGTATAAATAACTTGTTTGAGAAGTATAAAGTCCATAGCATCAAAGAAAGACCTTAACGTCCGGAAACTAGTGAAATTGAATAAGTTAACATCGCTACGTTTAGTGAATGTTTGGGAGGGTTATATGAAGTAAAAAAAACTTGTAAAAAGACTTTTAATAGGTAAAATATAAAATAGAGGGTTAAAACATACAGTCACGAAAACTAAAGGACCACCGGAAGGGTCCTTGGAGAGGACCCGAACAGTGGCAAGCAGACTACCAAAGCACCCTGCAAGCAGCCAGGAAATTGGCGGCTTTTGCGCAACACATAGACATCATGTAGGAATCCAAAGTTCGCGTCACGATGCTGGTCCTAAACGAGGCTCACTTATTCTAAATGGATTTCAAAAATAAATTGTGAAATAAACCCGCGATGCACAACCATTTCTCAAATTCGTAAATGTCATATTTTAAACATATTGACATCACAAACAGACCCATTTAAGTGAGGGGTCTTTTGGGTAATTTAATGGATGACTATATAAGTTATTATGGTATGTTTTAGGTCATTTTTAACACCCAAATCAAGTATCAAAAGTAAAAACAAAAAAACACTCTCATCTCTCTCAAATTCCGTTTTCCTCCAAACCTTCAAGGAAGACAACTGGAGCTCCAAGAAAAAGATCAAGCTTTCAAGATTCTAACACAATTTAAAGGCTTTATCATCTATAAGGTATGATTTCTTTAACTATTGGGATCCTTTTCCCCAAGAGGTCCCTCTAAATTATGATTTCTAAATCCCCCCAAAATTTAGGTTTTCTTCTACACATGGTGTTCTTTGAAAAATAACATTATGAATCAATTGTCTTTAACCCTCTCTTTTCGGTGTGGGAGTATAACATCAGATTCAATGTAGCTCACATGGTCTCATGTCGGTTATTTCACTTATCTCCCTAATGTAAAAGTAAATGTATAAGTTAAGTATGTGAACTCTTATTAGGGTTGTCTTGAAGGCTACTACATAGTGTGAGGGAGGGTATAAGATTTTTCTTACACTGTGCACATGTGGGATACTAAGGGATGGTTCTATTAGTGTTCTCTTATGATTATGATTATGATTATAATTATAATTATGTTGATAAGCTATAAGTAATTTTATGTATGAAGCATGTTATGAAAATATGAGGATATATTGTAAGTATGATGTGGATTGCTTAATGTGATACTTAGCTTTGGATAGAGTTATGGGGCTTTATCATTGTAATTGCATATGTTTTTCTTTGGTTTTCTACTTGGTTTGATAGGTATTATGTTTAATTGACTTATTATGCTTATCATCTATCCATGTTGAGTTAAATTGATAGGAAGCATGATTTTTACTAAATTGTATTTTTCTCATGAATTGATAATTTTTGTTCATAGGATTCATACTTAGTATACGTGGTTTATACTAACCCATATTTCTCCCTTTTTGTCAAACATTTCAGGGTTGGGCCATTGAGGATATTGTTGGTTGTTGGAGATGAAGACTTTTACCTTTCCTATGTCAATTGGTGAGTCCTCATGAATTCCGAAGATAGAGCCACTCATAAAGCTTTATTATTTTTGTCTATGTTTTGAGACAATTATTCCATTCTCATGTTGAGACTTCATTGTATTCTATACGGTCATACTGTAATAGACTAAGGTCTATGCCCAAACTATTGTGCTTCATTATTTAGATAGTTAATGTGAGACAAAGACTTAGACTACATTCATATGTGTTGTTATGGTGTGTAAGCGAGAAGACTAAGTAAGCTTCCTATGTAATGCTTAGGAACATTGGCTCTCTTGTTATTCCCTAGTCGTGCCTAAGAGTTCTTGATCTATTTATTCATGTATTATAATCCTTTTATTGTGCTTATAGGCAATGAATACAAGGACGAACAACGCTCGAAGATCCTGAGATGAGAATTCGAATGAGGAAGTTCCCCCATAAGCTCCTCAACATCCTCAAGTCCCCATTGAAGAAGGGGCTAGTTGAGATAAGGTCAGATATTCATAGCTTCACTCAATTGTTGGCAACCCTAGTTTCTAGGGATTCAAGGGTGAAAGTGAACCCCAATGCTAACACCACCACTTCAAGGATTAGGGATTTCACTAGGATGAATACCCCTACTTTCTATGGATCTAAGGTGGAGGAGGACCCACAAGGGTTCATTGATGAAGTGTACAAAGTTCTTTATGCTATAGGGGTGTCTTTGAAGAAAAGGAGGATCTATCCGCCTACCAACTCAATTACATAGCTCATGTTTGGTATGACCAATAGAAAGATAAGAGGTCGGTTATAGAAGTACAAATAACTTGGGGAGCTTTTGAAATGGCTTTCCTTTGTAGGGTGTTTCCGTTAGAACTAATGGTGACGAAAATTGAAGAATTCATCAACTTTAGTAAAGGGGGTATTAGTATGAAAGAGTATAGCCTCAAGTTCACTTAACTATAAAAGCATACTCCTACTATGGTTGCACATTCTACAGCTAAGATTTTTAAATTTGTTATGAGGATATCCTGCCTTATTGTTAATGAATGTAGGTTCTCTATGTTATTTCCTAGCATGGACATGTCTCTTCTCATGGTTCATGTTGAACAAATTGAGGAGCAAAAGCTTGAGCAAGTTGGTAGGGAGTTGAAGAAGGTAAGAGTCGAGGATGGGAATTCTTCTAAGACTAAATTTGAGAAGCAAGACAAACCAAGGTTCAAAAGTTGGTTTTCCAACCAAAGTCCTCTTAATTCTCAAAGTTTAACAAGAGTAAGGTGTCTACTTCAAAGACTCAAGAGTTGAAAGGTGGTATTTCTTATGTTGAGAAGCCTTTTTGTTTGAAATATGGTTGAAAACATGATGGTAAGTGCCTAGGTGGCACAGGTAATTGCTATGGTTCTGGAAAGACTGGTCACATGAAGAGAGATTGTACTATAATGAATGGTCAAGGAAGGGAAAATTCTCAAGGTCAAGCAAGTACCCTAAATCCGGGTGCTCCTAAGAAGAATTTCTTTTATACTCTCCAATCTCGAGGGGATCAAGAGAACTCACCAAACATGGTTGCCGGTATATTACAATTGTTTTCCTTTTATGTATATGCTTTTTTGGACACGGGAGATACATTGTAATTTGTGACGCCTCTCGTACCTATGAAGTTTGATGCACTACCAGACATATTGGATGAATCTTTTTCGGTTTCTACCCTGGTGAGTGATTCCATGGTGGTTAAGAGAGTCTATAAAGGTTGTCCTATTTCCTTGCCCAATAGATTTACATTGCTTGACTAGATAGAACATGATATGCTAGATTTTTGTGTCATATTAGGAAAGGATTGGTTGCATGCTTGCTCTGCCTTAATTGATTGTACGACAATGGTCGTCAAATTTCAATTTTACGAATGAACCTATTTTTAAGTGGAATGGAGGAAACTAAAATCGTATGGGTTAGATCTTTTCCTGTCTAAAAGCTTAAAAATTTTATTTCAAAGTGTTTTCTCTACCATATAGTAAGAGTGAGAGATCGTGAATCTGAGGTTCCTCCAATAGAGTAAATACGAATAGTGAGGTAGATTTATTTCCAGATACACAACCTATTTAAATCTCTTCTTATTAGATTTCCCCGACGGTGTTGAAAGAACTAAATACTCAACTCAAGGATTTGTTATATAAGGATTTTATTCAACCAGTCATATCTCCACGGGTGCCCCGATATTTTTGCGAAAAAGAAGTATGGATCATTAAGAATATCTATCGATTATCATCAATTGAACAAAGTTACTATAAATAATAAGTACCCGCTTCCTAAGACTGGAGACTTGTTTGATCAACTCCAAGGAGCGAGTATCTTTTCAAAGATTGACCTGATATCAGCTTATCACTAATTTAGTGTAAGAGATGTGGATATTTCGAAGATGACATTCTGAACAAGATATGGTCATTTTGAGTTCCTAGTGCTATCATTTGGTCAAACAAGTGTCCTGGAGGCATTCATGGACCTTACGAGTCATGTTTTTTAACAATATCTTTATTTGTTTATGATTCTCTTCATTGATGATATTTTGATATAATCTACGAGTGAGAATGATCATATGAGACACTTGAAAATAGTTTTGCAAATTCTTAAAGATCACCAATTTTTTTCTAAAAGTTTAATAAATGTGAATTTTGGTTGAGATCATTCGCGTTTCTTGGGCACATTGTCTCTTTTAAGGGGTTAAGGTCTATCCGAGGAAGACGGAAGTGGTCAAAATTTTGCCTAGACATTTGAATCCCACCGATATGTGAAGTTTTCTAGGGTTAGCAGATTACTATAGGAGGTTTGTTTGTGATTTGGTCTATCTCATCCCATTAATGACCTTAACCTGAAATAAGACCATGTTCTAATGGTCGTAACCTTGTGAAAATATCTTCAAATTATTGAAGGATGGAGACACCTCCCCTCCGTTATTGACTTTACCGGAGGGAACGAAAGGGTTTGTGGTGTATGTAATGCTTCCCTAGTAGGTCTAGGATGTGGTATTATGAAACATGCAAAGGTTATAGCGTATGCCTCTAGGAAAAGCAAGCCTCATGATAAGATTTACCCTACTCATGACCTTGAGCTTGCGTCCGTAATATTTGACTTGAAAATTTGGAGACATTATCTCTATTAGGTACATGTTGATGTATTTACCGATCATAAGATTTTACAATTTGTTTTTACCCAAAAAGATTTGAACCTAAGTCATACAAGATGGTTAGAATTTTAAAGGACTATGATATAAGTGTCCTTTACGATCCCATAAAAGCAAATGTGGTGGTGGTGCCTCAAGTCGCATATCCATGGGTAGTGTGACTCATGTTGTGAGTTATGTTCCTATGTTTTATTTCTATTATTATATATTGAAAGGAGTGAATTATTCCTCCACTTATTTCTGATTCATTTTATGATATTGTTGTTGGTTGAGCTGCTAGTCTTGAGTCTCTTGCTCTTATAAAGGTCTAGAGTCTCATTCGGGGACGAATGTATCTATGAGGTGAGTATTGACACACCGGAAAATTTTATGACTTAAAACAGAGCCTCATATGTTTATTAATAATTATTGTATTCATTAAAAAGTGTAAAAAACTTGTTGGAGAATTATAGGGGACATAGCATCAAAGGAAGGCCTTGACATCTCAAAACTACCGAAATTGAACTAGTTAATGTCCCTATGTTTGGTGAAGGTTAGGGAGGGTAGTATGAAGTAAAAACCTTGTAAAATTACTTTAAATAGGTAAATATAGTATATAGGGTTAAAAGTACATTCACGACACCCCAAGGACCACCAAAAGGGTCCTTGAGGAGGACCAGAAAATGGGCAAGCAGGCTGCCAACCTACGAGCAGCCAAGAACTTGGTGGTTGTTGCGCGACGCGCAGCTATAATGTGGGAATAAAAACATGCCCTCACGATGTGAGGATTATACTAGTTTCACTGACTCAACCGGGATTTCAAAAATAAACTATGAAACTAACTCCGCAACGCAAAGCCACTATCCTGATTTGTAAATGTCGTGTATTAAACATTTTGTCTTCACAAAAAGACCCATTAAAGTAAGGGGTCTTTTGGTTTATTTAATAGGTTACCATATAATGTATTAGGGTCAGTTTTAGATCATTTTTAACACCCAAATCAAGTTTCAAAAGTTAAAATCAAAAATCACTCTTATCTCTCTAAAATTCCTTCTTCCTCCAAACCTCCATTGAAGACCACTAGATCTCATAGAAGAAGATCAATCCTTCAAGTTAGAAACCCACTTTTTTGGCTTTATAATACCTAAATTATTATATTTTCACTCTTGGGATACTTTTCACCAAGAGGTCCCTCCAAAAGATGATTACTAAATCCCCCTAAAATCTAGGTTTTCTTCAACACACGTGTCTTCTTCGAAAAACTAAATTATGAATTTTGATAGTTGAATTGTGAAGATTATGAATATGACGATTGACTACATTGTTGTTAATTCTGTAATTTTTTTGTGAATTAACCTTGTTTATGTAATTGGTTATTTATTTATGGTAATGAAGTATGAAGGTTCTTTAAAGGGCAATGAGGTATGTTAATTGGTTTTTCTTGGATTTGATTGTGACTTATGAGTTACTTAGATATTAATGCTTCTATGTATAATGTGTTGTTGTGATGTTGATGCTAGGAATTCCACATCCTTACACCTAAGAAATTGAATTAGGCATGAAGTATCTATGAATGATATGATACGATATTATATTATTGAAGTTGTTTCTCATGATTATAATAATGTGTGAAGTGAAAGATTTACTCACTTGTGAAATAGTGTCTAACTTGAAAGGATTATTCTCACTTGTAATGATGTATGAGCTAATATGATGAGATATTTACATAGGGGATTAGAAAAGACTAATATTAACTTGTATGATGAAATAATATGATTACTAAAGGGAATAATTGCTAAGCACCGAAAGGGCATTTAAATGAGATGGAGGTCTCACATTTAGTAATCTGGCCTCCCACATGGGTTTTCCTCACATTAGTCAGTTCAGATCCCTAAAATATGTGTTGTCTCATAAGATGAAAACCTCTACGTCTACATAGTCAAGGTTTCTGGAAACAATCTCCTTGACCCTTAACTATCTGCGCATATAGGACTCTATCTTAGTAAATCCACGTAGATAGCTACGTACGAATGGTTACACCATAGAAAATTGTTAACCCTCTCTTTGCGGTGTTGGAGTAGAACACCAGATTCTATATAGCTCACATGGTCTCATGTCGGTTATTGAACTTATCTCCCTAATGTAAAAGTAAATGAATAAGTTATGTATGTGAACTCTTATTAGGGTTGTCTTAAAGGCTACTACATAGTGTGAGGGAGGGTTTGAGACTTCTCTTACACATTGCACATGTGGGATCCTAAGGTTTGGTTTAAGTAGTGTTCTCTTATGATTATGATCATTATTATAACTATAATTATATTGATAAGCAATGAGTATTATTGATGTATGAAGCATGTTATGAAATTGTGAGGGTATGTTGTAAGTATTAAGTGGATTTCTTAATGTGATAGTTAACTTTCGATAGGCTTATGGGGCTTTATCCTCGGAATTGCACAAATGTTGCTTGGGTTTTTTACTTAATTTGATTGGTATAATGTTGAAATTGACTTATTATACTTATTTTATATGCATGTTGAGTTAAATTTATAGAAAGCATAATTTTTTTTAGTAAATTGTCCTTTTCTCATGTGTAGATGGTTTTTGTGATTAGAAGCCATACTTAGTATATGGGGTTTGTACTAACCCAGATTTGTCAGTTTTTTCCTACATTTTAGGTTTGGGCCATTGAAGAGATTCATGGTCATTAGAGAAGAAGACTTGTACCTTTCTTGAGTCAACTAGTGAGTCCTCATGAGTTCCGAGGATAGAGCCACTCATCAAGCATTATAAGTTATGATAATGTTTTGAGATAATTTTCCATTCCTATGTTAAGACTTAATTGTAGTCTACATAGGAATATTTAATAAGCTAAGGTCTATGCCAAAACTAATGTGATCCATTCTTTAGATGGTTAATGTGAGACAAGATTTAGACTAAATTCTTATGTATTGTTATTTTTCCTAAGCGAGAATTCTAAGTAAACTTCCTATGTGATAGTCTTTGTAAACCTCACTAAGCATATACGAAGGTTTTCAAATTTTACCTACATTTGACATATGATATGTGATGACAAATGTTAGAAGGATTGTGTTAGTCGTCTTAGATTATGCCGCCGTCGCTTATGCCGAGGGTTTACTTTGGGTCGTAAAAAAAACTGTTGGGTATTGCTGATCGATAGTTTATTTATTGTGTAGAGGGGATTTCGTTCTGTTGTTGTGGTTGAATTAAATAGGATGTTTTTACAAATGCAATCTTAACTAAGCATTTTGGGCATGCTCGAGAGATATAGGTTTTGAAACCAAAACTACTAGATCGATGGTCTATGGGTAGTGGGTAGTCATGGGTTCAATTCAATAGAATAAATCCTAAACTCTTTTCAACACATCAACACATTTGGTTCAAGAGAGTGAATGGACAGAGATGGAGGTTGTTCTTAATTATTGTTTATTAGTTTTCGAGAGAAACCATTTTAATTTGCGGTTAATTTTTCAAAAGAGAGTTCGTTCAAACTGAAGTCTAGCTTAAACACTAAATGCAGTTGATTACAACTAATTGCAATTACCCCATTATTTGTCTTGTCCAATACTCTTATCACATGCCAAGAATATCGTCTCCATACTTGTGTATTTATATATGTTCTATTTTAGTTTATAATCGCTTACAAACCCCCCTTATTATATTTGACACTTTTGTTACCCTTTTAATTTGTAATGTCTTTACTAGTAAATGTTTGTAGCTGTGAATAATTTACACTTATTCACACTTATCTACTAATTCTCGGAACCACTCCCATGGGACTCGACCCCATCCGTTGGTCAGTTTATATTACTAAGGAACAATCGTTCACACTTACTATTGGATAAAGCGTCCTGATACGTGAAATCACATTGCACTACTAAGCTTTGGGAGTTAGTATGGTATGTGCTTTTATGGCATGCTACTTTATGAGTTAATGCATGCTTTTTATGTATATGTACCATGAATATGAATCATGTCTAGGAACATGAACATGAATATGAGTTATACTTATGACTTCTTAATGAGTTTTGCTTGGTGGATGTGGGGATATGTTTGTTCACCTGTAAATTGCACAAGTAGGCATATGAAGGGGTTATGGTGTGGTTTCCGTATGCTATGAATAGATATGAGTCTATGTGTGCATGATATGAATTGTTTCCATAAATGATGTTACTTATTGTAAAATAGGAACATGAAGGTCTACTTCTTTATAATTGTGGACTATGGATAAATTTAATGAAAGTTATGCATGATTATGGTTTTCTAGGGTTGATTATGGTACGTATTGATTTTTTAATTTCATTAATTCAAAATTATGGCTTTTAAACATGAAAAACACTTGATTTTAACTAAATATCCCTTTGATTCATTTTTGAAGGATTCTTAGGCATGGCTTCCATAGTCAGTACATCATTTTTGCTAACCCAAATTCTCTTGATTTTCTTATAAGGGTAGGCTCCTGTCATTGAGGTATACTTCTCATTTTAAGGAATGCTTTTGTTTACTATTTCATAAGCTTGGTGGGTCCTCATGGATCAAGGACAAGACATCATTTTTTTTAATTACTTTGTACTTTTCATTTTCAAAACTATGATGTAATGTTTTATGCACCTAAGAGTTGTATTCAATTGATTAGATGGTTATCTGGAGATTAGTTATAGACTCTTATATTCCTTTCATGAAAAAGACTTCTACTGTAAAGTATTTAAATTCATCATCATTTCAATGCACTTAACTTCATGGTTATGCTAAGGGCTTGAATGATACCCCTTTAGGTTCTAGTACGTCCTGTTACATCTACTGGGTACCTTTGGGTTGTAATACAACCTTGTTTCTTTGGTCAACTTTTCCGAATTGAACTCTTTCAGAATTTTTGTAAATTTGACTTAAAGGTTTTTGAAGGTATCTTTTGTATATATAGTTTTGGGTTCGCTTCTACCTTCATCTTATGTATTATGTTCAATTATGTTTTACTTAGTTAACGATAATTCCCCATCAGTCCCATTGTTCTCTGAGAGAGGGTTTGTCTCTCCTCTTAGCGAGATAGTAGGTACCATCATAGCTCGAGAAATTATGTGATGCCAAAGTTGGCATAATAGACAAAAGTTCCTTTGTCTCAATTGTATAGATCTAACATCTAGTATAGTTAAGAGGATTTGCGCGGAGCCATTTGTAACTAAGCTTAGGAAGGATTAGAGTTGTCCTTAAAGAGTTTATTGTCCTTAAGGAGTTTTACTTTTTTGTATCATTTTCATGCATTGTTGTTCAGTTTGTTTCGTAGAATCTTACTTGTTTAATGGTATCATAAGTTGGCTCACATGTGCATTGGAGGTCAACCCCGAAGGCAAGACCAAGATGCAGCACCATCCCGAGAGAGAGGAATGACTCTGGAGCTAAAGCTTTAGCTAACAAAATTTTTTCCTAATTGATGGGGTCGGGACCACTGCAACTAAAACCTGCACAAGTTATCACAATTCATTTTCAAGCTATGATCATGTATATTCTAGTGGCTATAGGGGGCATTTAGCAGCCGCACGAGGCCCCAACACAAGTTCTAAAACCAATTCTAGTACCGCATGGTCACCATGCAACAATGATGCTAGAGATTCTGCATCCGCTAGCATCCACTACCATTCAGCCAAATATTTAAACAAAGTTATTCCATTGAGGGAGCATAAGATTCTTATGGCATTTACGAGAGTGTCACCTCCTATGTTTTTTGGGGCAGTTTTTGCTGATGCCCAAGAGTTCCTTAGTACTAGTCTTGAGTGACTAAAAACATAGGATTGGTTGATTCGAAGAGAGAAGACTTCATAACTATTAGTTACACTGGTCAGCCAGGAACTAATGGCACTCTTTCATGGCGACATACCAGCTAGGTCCCCCCCCCCCCACAATGACATGGACAGAGCTTTCTAAGGCTTTTATGGATAGAATTATCACATAGAGTACCATAGATTGATTTTGTGATCAGTTTTGGAGGTTGTAGAAGTAATCCATGATGGTATTTTAGTATGAGTCAAGATTTCATGGGTTATCCCCTTACGCCACCCTGATATTACCAACAGAAGAGGAGAGAGTAAGGTGTATTATTAAACGATTGAGAATGAACTTACATACTAACTGATATTTTTTTGTTTCAGTGGATTACTATTTTTTGAATGTGCTAGATCATGCCAACATCTTTACTATCTTCATCACAAGGCCGACGGAGGCAGTTAAAAGAGGGATAGATTGGATGAAAACATTCATAGAGTAAGTCCTAGGACTAGGGATACTTGAGACTAGATTAATTAGAGGTTCTTGCCAGGTGATCCTATTTATCCATTTGATGAATCATTGTAGTTATGAAAGGGTGACCAGAACCATTAAGGTGGTTTTAGTATTGGCTCAAGTAACGATCAAGGTGGGATTTAGATAGGTTCATCAAGTATTTGTTGTTGGCCTGCGATTGCGAGTAGATAATTGCAAGGTTGATTCAAATGTGGGGAGATTAGGAATTGGTTTCCTGAGAGTGTCTTAGATCTAGATAACCCTTACCTACTCTTCATGTGGCAAGACCAAAAGTAGTTGTAACCCCTGTTGCCAGAGGAAGAGGTCAGAATCAGCTTGTTTAGTGAGGTCCACCCAGAGGCAAAGTAGGTGGAAGAGTGGAAGTGCGTGGTATATGTGCTCATGGATATTTATTTGAAGCTATAGATAGTGCAGAGGTCAAGGCATTAATTATATGATCATATGTATGGTTCATTTACGCCATCAATCAACTTTAGCCTTATTTGATGTGGGATCTACTTATTCATATGTGTTTGCTTAATGTTCTCCTCGGTTAAGGATGAATATTGAGACTTTAGTGGTATAATTTTGTGTTTTTACCTTGGGAAGGAGATTTTATAGTAGTGGATAAAGTTTGTAGATCTTGTGTTGTGACTATCCAAGGTTAGGATACCTAGGCTGATCTTATTGTGGTTAATATGGTGAATTTTGATTTTATCATTGGCATAGATTGGTTATCCTCTCATCGAGAGGTCATAGATTTCAATACCAAGACTGCTACATTAGAGATCGTTGTATTGCACCACTGGTGTCAGGGTTCTCATAGCTACACGTCGGGTGGGGTGATTTGTTATGAACAAGCTCTAATACTAGTGGATGGTTGGTATGTGGCATATTTGTATAAGTACGGAGGTCCCTATATTTATATCTGTGTGTATGGTTCAAGATTTCACATATGTGTTTTTTGCCGACCTTTCCGACCTATCTCGTCAGCCATTTATGATTTTTCCATTTATTTGGATTAGAGTACACATCTTATTTCCATCCCATAATACAATATTGTGCCCAGATATATTGAAAAGGTCAATGTGCAGCATCAGGATCTCTTGGGTAAAGGATTTATTCGTCCTAGTGTGTCACCTTGGGATGCCCCAATAAGTTTGTGAAGGAAAAAGATGATATTATGGGGATCTATTTTTCTTACAAATAGTTTAACAAGGTGACACAAATGAATTTTTATCCTATTGCTTGTATTTATGTTCTATTCGACAAACTTCAAGGAGCCATAATGTTTTCTAAGATTTACTTGACATTCAGCTACCATAATTTGAGGATTAAACAAGCGGACATCCCTAAGAACTCATTTTTGACTTGTTATGGACATTTTTATTTCCTAATGATGTCATTTGGGTTGATTAATTACCATGAAGCCTTTTATAAATTTGAAGACTCATTTATTAAGGCATTCTTAGGACTCCTTATTCATTGTCTTCATTGAGGGTATCTTTCTATACTTGCGTAGCCATAGTGAACATGATGTGTTTTTTAGTATAGGGATCAAAACTTGAAGAGATCATTGGTTGTTTCCCAAGTTTCAAAAATGTGTGTTTTGTTCTGAGTTCGTTGTATTATTGAGCACGTCGTGTCAACGGATGGGATTATGATGGATTTAGTGAAGATTGAGGCTATTTGTGGTTTGACAAGGCCCACTACTGTGACTATGATTTAGAGCTTCATTTGGCTGGTAAGATACTATACGAATTTTGTTGAGGATTCCTCTACTATAGAAGTGTCATTAACTAAGCTTACTTGGAAGGATATATCCTTTTATGGTCGGAGGAGTACAAGAGGAACTTTCATAAACTTAGGTAGTTTCTTGCTACTGCTCCTATATTGTCACTTCTTGTTTGAGGGCAAGGTCTTCATTGTATATTGTGATGCATCTGATGTTGGATTGGGTTGTGTGATGCAGAAGAGTTTCCTTATTGATTATGCATTGAGGCAACTTAAGTTGTCTGAGCTGGTGGCGGTAGTTTTCGTGCTTATGATCTAAAAGAATTACCTATATAGAGTTTATTGAAAGATATTCACTTCTTACTAGAGCCTTTAGTACATTATGACTAAGTGGAATCTTAATTCGAGGTAGTGCCATTAGATTAAACTACTAAAGGACAATGACGTCCCCATTCTTTACAACAGGGTAAAGGAGAGTATATTAGAGCACTCCTTAAACTAGGAAGCAAGTTGTATGGGTAGTCTATGCTTCCTTTCTGTTCGAAATCCACCTTTAAATTTTGACATTAAGTCCTTAGACAATCAGATTATCACTCTTGATGCTATAGATTCTAGTTAGGTGTTACCTTATTTTGGAATTTAGTGATCCCTGTTTGATCATGTCCACAATTTTTCGTTCTAGGATAAATCTACAGTGGAACTTAGAGATAAAGTGTCACGACAGGAATCTAGACCCCAGATGAGACCGGCGTCGTTGACCTCTCAGAGGTCGCAGACAAGCCTACATACTTCATCGTTACTTCATCTAGGTTAATTTTATAAAAAAAAATTGAATTTTTTTATTTCTTATTTTATGTGAAACATATTATACATAACATTATAGGCGTTCACAAATCAACCATCTAATATAGAAATAATCAAATGAAAGGAGTAGTTCATAATTGCATTAAACGTATCCTTGCAAGAATGGAACCAGTACAAAGTCTGAAATAAAACGGGAAATGAAACACTGGTGTAACATACTCCACATACTGGAACCTATATCTAAGACAGAATTTAATGGGCAAGCGTCCTCGAAAGCATGATGGCCTACCAAGTAAGGATGAATGCTCCACATTTGATTAGTTTCAGCGTCAACCTGTAGCTCTATCATCCACTAGTGCCTGCACCTAAAATTGTAGAACTGTATGGGATTAGTACACACTTGTACTATGTATGGGTATGTGCAGCACACACCAAGGACATGAATGAGTATGAATATCTCTTTCCTAACATCATGGCTTATGGTAAGTCAAGTAAGTGGACTTGCCAAATATTTATTAGAAAAAGTCATTCCATGAGTGTGACATGCATCATCATACGTATGATATTAGACACAGCACATAACATATTGCATATAGAACATAAATTATTACATATAGCACATAACATATTTCTTTTCATTCGATCATATGCCATGATACCTTGGAATCATGGACTTGACATTAAGACTTCCCAAAATGAGGGCTCAACATATGGGACCCCACACCTCACTATGGAGCCTTCTTTAGAAAACACAGAGTGTGCTTCATTCATTCATATGTACTCCATGTCATTTATTCATATACTAGTGCAACCGCTAGTCATACCTAGGATGTAGTTTTTAGACTTTCATCGGGTTTGCTTTGCAATGATCAAGATTAACCTAGTATCATTACTTGAGTGTAGCTCACCTATTGATTATCTTATCCTAACACCTTTGGTATCGTTCATTTCATTATGTGAAACATTTAAGGATGTCCTCATTCTTTCGTTGGGAACTTTAACCTTAACAAACATAGATCATATGAGCATCATGAAATCCAGTGTGTCATTCCAACTCAAAAAAAAGAGGTGGAATCACCGGCCAAGGTGAACCAAAACATGCTAGCGTATATCAGGAATTGAACCATGCTAGATCCCTATATTGGAAATATAGGTTCAAAGACTCAGAGACATAAGGAAACCCATACCTGGAATGCCGGACAGTCTCATCTCATGAGAGTTACCTGAACCTCCGCCCTTCCCGGAGGAAGGTATCACCGCTCATAGATAGCTTATCAGTGCTAAGTATAAAGTTCCTTTACATTTAACTGATACATCATGGAAGTTGTCTTCTAGTATGAGGACATCATATCTCATTACATGATTTCTCATCTCATCATTAGTATTAAGTATGCATTAACTTCAATACTTAATTACACTGTTCGTAGAGACTGATCTCTTCATTAACTGTCACTCTCATAGGTGAGTACATTTTGATAACATTTACTTAGTCTCATTTGAGATTGATCTCATCTTTCACTTTATCCTCTAATCATATTGTCACCTCTTTCATTAACTTTCAAACATTTGCTTTTCATAATTACTCACCCCTTCACGTGAATGTTCATTTCATCATATGCCAATGTACTTGTCCATTTAGTGTGTTTCACACTCTTACTTAACCCTTCTAGTGTTACATTTACTTCTCTAAGTGATTCATGTTTATCCAAGATTATGTGGTACAAGACTTTTGAATCTTGTAGGTATGCCAAGATAATGATTTCTATCTTTAGAGACAGCATTCATTAAATATTTTCTTACGTATGACTTATGTGTCAATATGGCATTTGGGAAAGGGAACCCGATTTCGAATCCCTTGCAAAACTCTTACATTTTTATTTATTTTAGTTTGATCCACTCTGCTTGGGGATCCAAGATCGAGCCTCAACGCCTTCTCTTCATTTTCCCTTAATTTCTTTATTTTTTTCATTTGTTTGGGACCAAGAAGATGTAGGTTCGAACCCCCACAACCTCTTTCTCCTGTATTCTCTTTTCCTTAAACCATTTTCATTTGACCGAGAGGGTGTGGGATTGAAACCCCAAAGACCCACTTTATTTTTCTAGTTAATTTCCTTTATTCAGCCAAGATGTTTGGGTTTGATACCCACATTCCTCAATTTTTATTTTTATTTTCAATTATTCCTTAATTCTAACTGAAAGGTTGTGGGTTTGAACCCCACACCTCTTATTTTTATTTTTCATCATCTTTTTCATATTTTAGTCAAGGCACACGAGTTCAAATCCCACATGCCACATTCTTTTTCTATGACTTTATTTCTAAGATTGTAACATGGTGAGCTGACGGGTTGATTCTCTGTGAACTCACTTATTCTTAATTCATCTAGTAAGCATGATACAACACTTAGCTTGTCCCAAACTCATCAACAAGATGTTTGAAATTTTTACATTTTTAAGCTCATTTCTTCAAAGTTTACATGTTTGTTTTTTTAGGGTAATTCATTGATCATTTAGTACATCTTTAGGTGCATTTTCATGGATTCATTTAGCTATTAATTTCCATTCAAATAATCCACATTATACTATATATGAAAATCACAATATATACAAGTTTGTGCATGTAAGAATATTACCATATCATGTTATTTTAAAACTTCAAACCAAGTGTATACCTCATGGCTACACATTGCACACACATAAACACATAATTTCGGAAAGCATGCTTAACATTCAAAAAACTCCGGAGATACATACATGAACTTGACCAGCACGAAAACACCTTACATACCGAATTTCTACAAGCGAACATACCCAACCTACAAATCAATTGAAGCTAGTGACAGGGTACATGTAAAGGGAAACAACCGTAGATTTCAGAATAGATTCATCTAAGTCCTAAGGGTCTCTTGGGAAATGGAACAAGGGTAAGAAACTCATACCTTTTTTTTTTTACGTTCAAACCTTAAACTTGCTTCCCCATGACCTTCCACCAATTCACGTCCAGCAACAAATCTCACACATTACCCTACTAGAAATTTCGTTAACTTTTTGTTTCTTAGATTAGATTTTTCGTTTATATTTTTGTAAGTTGTTCAAGTGTGAAGAACAATTTTATTTATTTTGTTTGTCAAGAGAGAAACGTGAATTTGAGAGAGAGAGATAGATAGGTGTGAAAAGAGAGAAGTGTGAGGTAGTGTTCCCTTAGAACTAAGACTTATTGGCAGACTAGTCAAATTAACTATTAATTAATTATAAATAAAATCTGAGTTTACCTTTTTTTTAAAAAGATCAGCCATTAATTATTTATATATTAAATTAGTCTACAAATTCAAATAAAACAAATTAAATCATTTCTCTTACCTTGGTTCGAACCAGGATGGAGCAAGATTTGTCTAAAAGGGCAATTTCGACCATCTCTACCCAAAATGCCACTCCACCTTATTAATTAAATATTAATTTAACATATTTCGGATAATTAGATACTACCCTTACCTAGAGAAATACCATTTTACCCTAGAGCCTTCAAACTTAAGATTACTCTTTTGAACTATGGTAAGACTCATCAGAGTAAATCTTTATTTGGGAGCCCTACATAACTGGAAACAAACTTTCCTAGATCAAATAACTCCCACCAGTTAGTTGGCTTTGTTGTCGCAGGGTGTAGAGGTCTGTTCTATGTGCAAATCCGTGTGAATCGGTCTAATCATTGGCATTCTAGACATACTAAGTATTACTTACACCATATACAATTTCTAAGGGTTGTTACATGAAGTCCGGGAGGCGATGCAGGTAGACTACTTTAGGTTCATATGGGTTTTGAGGTCAGCGACTTACTGTGTGTTTCGAGAGTTGGGGATTTTATTCAATGATCCTTAGAGAGGCCCATGATTATAAGTACACTATAAATCTTAGAACCATTAACATGTATTATGCATTCATTCTATATTACTGGTTGAGCAATGTAAGTAGGGACATCTCAGACTATGTGTCCAGTATTTGTGTTGCGACACCTAACGATGAGTTGCAGAGAAAATTCTCGTTAAGTTGAAGTGGGAGTGCATCACCATGTGTATTTTATATGGGCTTACCTAGGATTCCTAGAGGTGTTGCCAGTACTTGGATCATCTAGGATAGATTGACATAGCAGCGCATTTCATTCAAGTACATAAATTCTAGAGGTTAGTCCGTCTTCTTAATGATGTGCGTATTTTTACAATTTCAGGTTGTGGTTTATATTTCAACTCCAAACTTTGGTGGGTATTTCAAGAAGACTTCGGCACCTTGTTTATTTATCTTATCAATCATATCACCTGTATATTGATGGCTAGTCAAGGCATGCTATTAATGTTCTTGAGGATATGTTGTGCTCTATTATGGACTTTCGAGTCAATGTTATTACACCCTCAAAATGAACTAGGATAAACTAGATCTTCACAATAGTTTATTTATATAATAACTAGATAAATTAATGATAAAACAGTACCCAGGGAAGGTTGAGTGGTTTTGAAGTCAAGCGTCAAGGGATGACAAAGACATTTTAAAACTAATCTTGTGTGTCCTTGTGTTCTCATACATGTTGTATGTTGTTTTGTGTGTCATTTGGAGTATAAAATACTGGAACGCTACCCTAGAATCTATATGGTCAATATTAGGGTCAAAACGTCTGGGTACGAATCCCCAAGGACTACCCTAGGGTCCTTGAGGAGGACCAAAAATTGGCCAAGAAGTTGTAAACAAAGCTTCAGTTACAGCCATGTGTGACTCCCTTTAACTCATGTGACACCCCATAGGTAAAGGGCATAGATCCACACTTAGTTGTGGGAGATTATCCCCTTTCGATGATCTTGAAACTATTTCCACGATTTGCAGGATGGCTTGTCACACCACCTACGGTCCGTAGGTGTGGTCGTAGGTCATCACCTGCAGTTCTGTCTTTGTCTCGGACAAATGAGGGGAATTGGTAAATTCACCTCACTTTCCACTTATGTCAGGGAATGCTATTTTTAGAATTTTATGCATTTTATGAATAATATAAAATTAAACCCTCTCTTAGACCTTAACATAAAAATCAAACTTTTCCCTACAAAAAAAATTCTTTCAAGAAGACCATTTTAGGTCTACGTCAAATTAAATCTAGGAAAAGGGAATCCAAGTGATTTCTTCATCAATTTTTTTGGGCTTTCTACTAATAAGGTATGGTGATTTCATCCGTGATTCTTTTATCTCTCAAGGATCCAATTCAAAGGCTTTTAAAAAGATCCTATTTAAATTCTAAGCATGGGTTCTTGCATTAAAAGGTGTTG